>LAZP02000028.1:65464-77529 GCA_001272575.2 Ophiocordyceps unilateralis | reverse complement strand
GACCTCTCTCTTTAGTAGGTAGTAGCTTATTAAGCTAAACGGTAGCTAGTACTTATTTTCTACGTCTTAAGAGTAGTTAGTACTAAAACTATTATATAGAATAACCGACTTTTAGTAGGATTTACTCTATTCGACTAGGTACCCTCTTACCCGGGCTATATTGGCCTAGTGTTACTATTACCCTAACGAAAAAAGAGTTATAGAGCAAAAAAACTATCATACACCCTCTGACCACAGCACGGGGTGGCGCGCGTAGGTACCTAGGTACCCATCTGTCTATCTATCCAACCCTGCCTGGTTCCCTGTCACAGTCAGGGGAGAGAGTGTGGTAAATATGGATTTGTCGCCAGCACCGTCGTTGATCTTGTCCGTCGCAAGCTTCTCGTCAACCTCGTCCACGCGGAGGAGTAGCTCGCCATTCTTGCCGTAGCGACGAGGCTCGATCCTCGCCTGCTTGACGACGGTAAAAGCGCCTCGCCAGCCCGAGACCTTCTGAAAGATGGTGTCCATCTCTTCGAGCGATCGGTACGCCGTCTCGGGGAAGAAGAAGTAGACCGAAGGTACCATGAAGGCGTTGATGACGGCGAAGACAATATAAGTCTTGTACTGAATGTTCTGAAATGCGATGGGTGTGATCATGACGACCTGTCTCCGGCTGTCAGCGACGCCTGCCATGAAAGGCCCGACCCTGCTAGACTCACCAAAAAGTTGAAAATCCAGTTGGACGAAGTCGACAAGGCGTTTGCGGGAGCACGAGTGCGCAGTGGCGTAATCTCAGCCGGGTACAGCCACGTCATGCCGAGCCAGCCGACGGCGAAGAAGGTGTTGAAGACGAAGAGAAAGACGATGGCAGCCACCTGGCAGGCCTTGTCTTGGGGCCTCGAGTTGACGCCGGCCAGAATGGCCATGGTGGCGGCCTGGCCGGCGGCGCCAAAAAGCATGAGCTTGCGGCGTCCGACGCGCTCAACGAGGAAGACGGCGGGCCAGGAGGCGATGAAGTACTCGGTCCCGTTCAGGGCGGCCAGCAGTCGGGATAGGAAAGGCGACATGCCGAGATCGGCGTAGATCTTGGCGGCGTAGTAAGTGATGAGATTGATGCCCGAAATCTGCTGGAACATCTGGTTCACGTAGGCGATAAGGGTGCGGTGCAGCGTGCGGTTCTTGTCGAGTGCGAATAAGTCAGCGTAGGTGCCCTTGCTCATCTCGTCGACGGTGGCCTTGATGGCCAGCAGCTCGTTGTCGACATATTTATCGTGCTCATCGACGTCAGCGACGGCGGCAATGGCGCGGCGAGCCTCATCGTCACGGCCCTTGAGGACGAGCCAGCGCGGGGACTCGGGCAGACTAAGGACCAAGGCCAGGATGAAGAGGCAGAAGACGACCTGGAAAGCGAGCGGGAACCGCCAGGCAACAGAGCTCGAAGCAAACGACAGGCCGAGGTCGACCCAGTACGAGATCATGATGCCGCCGGTGATGAGGGCGCCCTCGATCATGACGAACTTGCCGCGCTTATGGGCCGCGCACGTCTCCGACTGCCACATTGGTACGGTGGACGTGTTGGCGCCGTTTCCGAGGCCCGTGACGACGCGGCCGACGATGAATTGCGTCAGGGACGAGGCCGAAGCCTGAAGGGCGGCGCCGAGGACGATGATGGCGGTGCCGAGGAAGATGACGCGCCGGCGGCCGAGCGGATTGCCGACGAAGACGGTGATGACGGCGCCGACGAAGCAGCCCAGGTTGTAGGACGCCACGGCGATGCCCTGGTACGTCGACCGACGCGACTGTAGCGCATGGTCGTGCTCGATGGTCGGGTCCTTGTCGTTGATGTCGGGGAACTGGTCGAGGAAGACGGGGAGCGTGAGGATGCCGCCCATGACGCCCTGGTCTGATTGGCCTTTGTTAGTTGCGAAGCCATCCCAACCAAGTTTCTTCCTAGAACGCACCGTAACCAAAGAGCAGGAAATCGCAGCCGGCAACGGCGCCGATGGCCCAGTTGAGGCCATCGCCACGGAGGCCCAACAAGTAGCTACTGCCGGCCATGGCTTCGGCAGGGGTCAAGGTCTCGCCTCGTCCTCGCAGTTCGGCTACTCTCGAGGGAGAGAGGGTTTTCGGTAGACGACGAAACAGGCATGGAAGCCCGTGACGAGGTTAAAGGCTAGCCGTTGCACTGGCACTGTATTTTGTATTGTCTTATACCAGGCTGTCGAATGTTGTCTCTCACGGTCGCGTTCCCCTCATCGACCCCTTTCCCTCCCCCTCCTTCCCTCCTCCTCCTCCCCTTCACTCTTCTCCTTCTCCTGTCGTTACACTGATACTCGGAGGCATCCAGCTGCGATCCGGGGGGCGACTCCTGCCAATAGCGGACGGGGAAAAGACGTATGTACATGGCGTTCTCGCAGTATACCTTATCAACTGTCTCGGATGCATCTTTGGTGCTGTGCTTCTTTTTTGTCTTCTTCGTGCATCTGCCGGCTGCCGTCAGCATCGCGAGGGAAAAGTTCCCGGATCCGATGCGGCTGATGAGGGCACGTCGCAGACGCACCACCCGCACGAATTATTCTGCACTGTATGTACTGTGTCCATCTGTACATAGTCGTACCCATGTCCAGCACTCCGCCCCGGAGCCGTTCTCGGCCGAAGCCCAGAGCGGGCCGGCCCGAGGCCTTCCTCGCGTTTCCGTTTCCCCTGCTAAATCCGTCTTCATTCGCGCGGTAAACAAACCCACAGCGGGCGTGATACACTGTGCCGCTCGGTGACGTACAAGTCCTCACGTAGTGATAATATTTTACACATGTAGCGCACTCCCACTCCCTCGCTGCATACAGTGCATACATACTGTACATTTACGCACGGGCTGACACGCAAAAAGTGCATGCAGATGCAGGTCCCGCGCATCAAGCCGACGCGTTAAGTATGTACTTGCATACATATATACATGCGTACAGTGGCTGTACAGAATTGGCGTTGAACCGTCATTGTCTCCTGCCAAATAATATTTTGCCTTTTTCTATGCGGCTTCTTGACTCGTCTTCATCCACCGTCCGTCCGTCTGATAACAGGCCGACGCACGGCTTGTAAGCGCCAGCCTTCGATCATACAGACCAATCCGAAACATCATGTCTGCGTTGACCCCTTCCTCTTCCTCTCGTCCGCGCTTCTTGGCCTACCCCTCTTCTCCGCTTCGTAAAGCTCGCGCTTCATGTCCATCAGTATATCCTCCAGCTCGTACATCCTGTCTCGTGCCAGCGCTGTCTTGCGCAGTTGCTCGAGTCCGCTCCGTAGCGTGCCCATGATATCTGCCGTGTCGTCATCTCCTTGTTCGCGCTCTTCTCCGAGCTCTGCATCGCCCACGTTCGTCCCCGCTGAGTTCGACGGGTTGAGAGACTTCTTTGACTCCCGCCGCGTCAATCGCCGAGTCGCCTTGCCCGCTGCTCTCGGAGATTGCTGGGACCCGCTTCGCTGAGACGTTATCGAAGACTCCGTCACGGGCTGCCATGTCGGCTCTTCAACCGGGTTGGAGCTCGTCTTTGTGTGTGACCTCCGGTCTCTTGCATCTCTGTCCACGCGTGACGTTGCCGATGCATCGACTGCTGGCTGCTTTTGTTTACGGAGGCTCTGTCTGGTCTCCATCCGGGTGCGTCCGGCGGGTACAGGCGGGCTTGTGTCGCGCCGCTCGTCTTCCTTGGTATGTCTCGCAGCATCTAGCGAGCGCCTTCTCTTGCCACCCCCATCAGTGTGTTGAGGCCCACCTCGCTTCCTCTTGCACCTTGCTTCGCTACTGGCTTGTGCATCTGTAGACGTGGATGCTGCGGCCAGGGAAGCCAGCCTCAGTGATCCTCTTCGAGTCGTCGGGCCAGATGGCGACTCCTGCAGGACCTGTGGGCGCTTTCTATCCGTTTCTTTCCATGAACAATCCGTTTTTGGGCTGTCGTCTGCATCGGACGGTGGCAGTTCATGTGGTCGGGACTCCAATTCGATGACCAAGTCTATCATACCATGTTCATCGCCTTCACTTAGCGCATAGGACATGTCTTGCGCATCTTGTCCCCCGTCGAAGTCCTCTTCAAGAGCTTCGCAGGGATGAGGCGCAGACCAGTCGGGGCTGGTTCTGGCGTCCATGAACTCATCCTCGTCCTCGCCGGAACCAGGAGTGTCCGATGCCTGGCCAAGCAGTGCGGAGCAGCGCCGTGGCGGCGTGGCGGGCGGATTGGTAGGTGCGAGAACGGACACGCTGTTCCAAGCTCCCACTCTCCCGTCGTAGTCGGCGTTGCGGGAGCCCATGGCCTTCTTGGTCTCCTGAGCCGTCGAGTCGGATGGCCCTCGACTTCTCGTCCTGGTGCGGGCCCTTGGCGGTGACACCGCGCACGCCCGGGGAATGGGGAGAGGTTCGGCTTCTTGCCCGGCTTGCTCAGGCCCAGGAACGGGAGACCCGGTCGGTGAAGAAAAGTCCCAGTTGTCCAAAGAGTTATTGACCTTTGATCGTGATTGTATCTCAGAGAGTAGAGGACAAGGCCGAGGAACCGGAGGGGACGATGGTGGATCATTGGCATCGTCCATCGGAAATACTTGGCCACGCCTGGGAGTCGGCGTAGATCGGATCAAGTCGTCAAACATGGTAGCGCGGTCGGGGGTTGCGTCCCTCGCCGAATCCCCTGAGCCGCTGTTCTTCTCCACATGATTGCTTTCCTTTGAGACGATTTCCCCGGGTTCAGAGCCACGCTCACTTCCCATCTCCGGGTATGAGGAAGCAGTCTTCTGCTGTCTCTCGCGAACTTCTTTTTGACGTCTCGTGAAGTGCTGAGACTCGTCATGTGGTGGAGACGAGGGGGCGATTACTGCGAACTGGAGTTGCGAGTTATCGTGACGAGGCCTAGATGAGTTCCTCTTCTTCGATGACTTCCCATCTGTCTCGTTCATCACCTTCAATTGCCGCTTTTTAGCTCTGCGCTGCTTCGAGCCAGACGAGCCGGGAACTGTCGATTGGATCGACTCGGGCCTGGAGATTGCAGGCGACACCACAATGATGCTGTCCTCTTCCGCGTGGCGAATGGCCGAGAGCACTTGAGCATCAAATTTCTTACTCGACTGACCGTCCCCGGTCGCAGAGCGAATTGCCTTGGGTCGTAAGCTTGAGATGATGGATTTGAACATGTCCGAACACTTCAAATCCTCATCTTCGAAAAGTGTGCTGCAAGCTTCTATAGCCTTGGTGGCGATCAAAGGGTTTTTGCTCTGAAGCGCGGTGGTCAGAAGCGACTCTAATTGATCGAAGTCTTTTCTTTCAAGTCGGCCGTGAGAGGAGAGCTCGATGCCGAGACGCTCACACACTCGACCCATCTAAGATTGTCAGCAACTTGTTCACTCATAGGGATGGGCAAGAACTTACAGTTGCGGAAATGGTAGACCCCTCACGCAGTCGAAGCTGGTCTCTCTCGTCCTGAAACCAGGGGCACAGGCCATCCTGCAGATTCGTGATAGTCTGAACCAATGCAAGGGGCAGGCACCTCTCGACAAAGGTAAAGACGGATTCAACAAGCCCGTCAATCTCTGAAGGAGAATCGGGCTCGGTGACTTTGTCATACAAAGCGCCCATGGTGAGATTGGCGAGCTTGTAGAGATTGTCAAACGGATCGGAAGATGCCACTTTGGCCGCCGCTAGAGACACTCCCCACAGGCGCGAACGAGCAGCATCGAGAGCTTTTCGGTCCCCGGGCAGATTAGCGGTATCAAAGATCATTGTCATGACCCGGGTGAGCATGGCCGAGGGCACTGCCGGGTTGCTCAGGCCATTTTCGAGTATTGATTTGGCGAGCGGCTCGACGACGATGAGAGCACGACCCGCGTCTCCGAGTTCCTCAAACACGCTTGTAGAGACAAGATCAAACAAGTCCTTCCAGTGGGCAGCAGGCAGGGATGGGTGGCACGCCAGACCCCGCTCCAGATGAGAGACCAGTTCGCGGTATGCAGGCCCCAGCGGTTTCCCACCATCGACACCAGATTCGACTGGGCTTTTTTCGATGCAGGTCTTCATATTGTCTGCTGCCAGCAACCATGGCCCAAACGGTGACAGAGCATTCTGTGGCAAAAGCTGCATCAGCTCTCGAGCGAGCTCCGCGCGAGCCTTGCCGGTCCGACCCTTCAGAAATGGCTCAAAGAGCGATCGAAAGAGATCGGCAAGCTCCTCATCGTCGGCGCAACCCGGGGGTACTGCAGACAGCATCACAAACAGATGCTGCAGGGGCGTGCGAGAGCCGCCGCAGACCCTTTCACCCTTTCTTGCGCTTTGCAAAGGCGTAGCAACCGGCTCAAACGTGAGAGATGTGCTCACTGGCGACTTCTTTTCCGTGAATGGAAGGATGCTCAATCCGTCAGCCAGCAGCTGAGCAAAGTGTTTCACGCTTGTAAAGAATTTGGATCGTGCCGAGCCGTCGCCTTCACATCCTCTCGACCAAAGCTTGGCTAGCAGACTTGAGGTGCAGGCCAAGAACTTGTGTGTGTCGTCGGACACTTTGATGTCCTTGGCCGACGCCGCGGCGATGGACCCGACCAGGACTTGCCAGAGCCTGAAGACAATGCTCTCCTGGTTTGCCAGGTCGGTAAACTTCTTCACCAGAATCGGCCCCACGGTATGGAAGATCTTGTCGCAGTGGCGACGAACCCACTTGCAATCTATCGGTAAAAGTTCCTCGGGCTTGAGCGGCGCCGGGTCCATGATTCGATCCGAATTCCGGGACGGGCGAGGCGTCGATACGTCGAGAAGACCAGCAAGTATCCGGGCGGCCTGTATTGTGCAGTCTCCCGGAATATCCATGGTGATGAGTTGCGTCACGACGGGCTGAACAGCCGTATCCCATATGAGCTCGTTGGGATACTTCTCCTCGCCTTGGGCGAAGGCGTGGTAGTACAGGCTGCAGAGGCCGCCCAAGACAATTGCCCGTAGTTTCAAGGCCTCATCGGAACTAGCCTTTCGCCGTAGCTGGCTCATAAAGGGTTGACAGAGCGCACCGATGGTTTTCGGGGGAACTTTACTGTCGATAATAGACAGGCATGCATAGCGAGTCCAGGCATGATTGGCTTCTTGCCTCAGCAGGCTGTCCGTCATATTGAAGGCGTCTTGGACGAGCGTCAGCCAGGGGTTGTAGAACTGCCACCAATCCAGCGGACAACGAAGGAAGAGGATAACGACACTCCAGATCTGAGGCACAACAAAGGACGCTTGCTTATCCTTGATCATACGTTGTAGTCTCTTGATATAGAAGTCGATGAATGACTCGTCGCCGTCCGCGGTCTTGAAAACGTGGGCCGCTTTCCGCAATAGCTGCTTGTCAGCTCGCAGAGCAAAGCCAGCCTCGGTGCCTAGGCTGATGGCTTGGTTTCGAATGTCTTTGACTGTGCTGAGCATGTCGACGAACATATCCTTTAGCCAGTCGGAGTGGAAAATCATGGCGCCGCGAGCCTGCTTGACAAGCCGTTTATAGATGTATATGCGGCTCATGACGATGCTCTTGTTCTGAAAATGATGTTCAATCCTGTGGAGAGCGGTGACCAGCCGCCCAACTCGATCCAAAGTCATGAGTTTCGTAGGGAAGTTCTGGAAGGCGACGACTTGCATCAGGTGACGAATGACGTCCTTGGGCATCGACGGAGTCTCAAAAGACCGGATGGCGTGGTCGACGATGAAGATGCCAAAGTCAGTGGGGATGGTGGACGCGATCGCTTGGAAGTGGAGAAAGGTGATGAGAAGGTGAAGGGCATGGTTAGCCAAAGAGCTGTCGAGAGAGCCAGTCTCGTTTCTAGCTGTGAGGTCGCGCTGGATGAATTGAACAAAGAGACTCATTTTGTTCTGTAGGGCAACGCGATCAGGTAGGTTATTGGAAGTCTTCAACGCCCGAGCGAGCGTCATGTAGGCATCGAGCTTGGAGTCCCGATCGAGACCGGCGAGCTGCTTGACCGCCGATTCCAGCATTTCTATGAGATGCGGGTGAGAGACCGCGCCATCAGGGTGTATTCCGAGAGTCGATGCGGCCGGGCCAGGGGACGACGACGGCTTCAGAATGCCCTTGATAGGCTTTGACGGACCGGACGGGGCAGAACGCAAAGGAGACTTGACAAGCCTAGCACCGTCACGATAGTCAGGGGGATCTTTGTAGTCGGTGAGGCTGGACCACTCGACTCTCTTGCGCGCGCGATTGGAGCTCACGTCGGAGCGGGTTGCAACCGAGACAGGAGAGAGGATGCTCGGCGGGGTTTGAAGGCTGCGAGGAGCGTCGATGGGCTGAGTTCGGCCGAGGGCAGATTTGAGGGAGACGTCGACGTCGTGTCCGGCCTCGCGCGGCGGAGTGGGCGGGCGAGTTGGGAGAGAGGCGAGAAGATGGATGGCGGGAGCCGACGCCACTGAAGATGCCATGCTGGCGATCTAGACAGCGGAGGAGCGGCGGCCGTTGAGTTGAGGCAGCGGCATGAAGGCGAACAGCTGGGAGAGGCCTGTTTAGCGGTAAAGGCTGTCTGTCTGTCCGTCAGTGGTGGGTACAGAGGTAGTGAATGGGAGTCAAGGAGCAGTGAGAGCCACCCTAACCTCGAGGTAGGTAGGTAGGTAGGTAGGTGCCGACCTGGTAGTGACAGCAATGCGCTAGGTTAGGTCGGGTACCTAGGTGAGTAGGTAGGTACAGTGGCCTGCCACGAGAAACGAGCAAAATTATGTCAACTGTCCGTATAAATTGTAAGCGAGAGTACATCCGCGTGCTCGTTTCGCGTGTTAAGTGACTGTAGGTAGGTAGGTGGTAATCCTTCGCCCTTTGGCTGCCGCGCCCTTTTTCTCGACGCTAAACGCGAAACGCGGGTCACGTCGGACGCGTCTTGGTCAGCTATCAGCTTAAATGACAAGTTTGACGCGTGCTGATTGGCGCTGTGCACGTAGGTAGTTTCTACCTCCCGACCCGCTCCGCCCCGTGACGAAGTTCTTCCACGAGCGAACCGAATTTCTCGTTACACGGGCGTACTAATGGGTTCTTAAAGGCGAAAAGAGGTAAGAAAGTGGGCGGGGGAGGGGGTGTGAGTCGCACCAGTGAAGAGATGCTTGGTCCATCGTCCAAGCAAGTTCGGCGTATTACATAAAATAAGTGCATATGGCTGGACAATTGACACTTTTCAAACGGCTGCGAGAGGGAGTCGGCTAACAATGTCGAGCGAAGCGTTCAGTTGCGCCATCATTTGCGGTCTTTTTGGTGTAAAAGAGTCCGAGGCGTAAGTGCCGACGGTCCGGCCTCTCCTCACACTCTCCTCACACACAATTGAAGGCCCTGAGAGATCTTTCATGATTCGCAACGCCCTTCCTGTACATCCACAAGATCTCCTGTTTACTGCCTATCTAGTTACTACCAGTCCTACCTATCGTCTCTGCATCTCGATCCGTGATAGCTGGAGGAAGCCAGTAGTAGGGGTAGATGACCATATCTAGGGTAGGTAGTCTGGGCAACACCGGAGTAATACCTGTAGTGAGCCTTGCCTAAAAAGTGGAGCACCCTGGTAGCCAATGCTGTCTTCGTCCTTCTCCGCAGAGGTCAATACCGACACCGACCTTGACAGCAGCTACCTTCACTGTTCCCATCTTCGTCCCTGAGCAACACTCCTATTTGTTGCTTGCTCAGCGATTACTCGAATTAGCCTCATTGCCAATCTGGAGTCCGGTGCAATATCAAGTTCCCCGACAATCGTCCGCCGTATATTTCTCAACGCCACATCCTGTCCCTGCAAGCCACCCACGGTCCGGCAGACCCTGCTACATACTATGGCCGAAGCCAAGAATGATCCGGCGAGTGGCCCAGGTGAGTCCTCTGACGCTGCAGGGCGTCGGGCAGTCCGTCTTGGCTGACCATCCCAAGCCAAGCTCGAGGCTGTGAAGAACCTGGTCACCACGCTCACTAATGATCTTGAAAATATAACACTCCTCCCTCAGGGTTCGCTTCCGCTTCTTGTCTACCAATTAGACAGTAGTGTCAACATGCTGATGAGCTGCATAGACCGTATTGAAGCCCTGGAGAAGCTCAAGATCTATGGTAGAGACCCAAGCTTCGCGGATCCCATTTATACTAAAGAAGTGAGCTGCAGCATCTTGTCTACCTGTCTCGTCACATTTGCTAAACAATGTCACGACAAGGGTATCACCATGCTCCTTCGACACGCCTTCTACAGTCCGTCTAGCGAAACCGCGCGTGCTGCACTAAGAGTTCTCGCCAATGCCATGCTACTGAAGCCCGAAACCCGCCAAATGTTCGTTGATCAGGGGTTTGCCTCTAGAGCCTGCAGTGAGCTCAAAGTGGATAACTGGGATAACGAGCTGCTCATATCCCGGATCCTCTTCCTCTCCACCTATGGCACCAATGTCGATCTGCTGGAGCTCATCGAGAAACATCGCCTAGCTGAACACATCGTCGAGAACTTGAATCGCCACGCTAAGCTTTTGTCAAGCAAGTCCAAGTCCAAGGACGACCCTATGGAGGAATTGGCAATGTTAGAGACACTGAAGCTCCTATTCAACGTGACGCACTACTGCAAGGAGAAGACATCCTCCTTTAATGGCGCCGTGCCTCATATTGTCACGCTGTTCTGGAAGCAGGGCTCCGATAATGAGAAACCTCTGGATGCTCCGTTCGGACAGCTTGTCAACGCGCTGCTCAACCTCGACCTCAGTGTTGACCAAAGCCGGTCCTGCTTGTACCCCAAGAAGGAACCTACGAAACTCTCAGAAAAGCTCATTCGCATCCTCTCCGACTCACTGGAGACCTACAGCGACAACGAGCTTGAATGTACAGTGACGCCTCTGGTAAGCCTTGTGGGCAAGTTTTACGACAACGCCCCGCAGGCGGTGCGTCACCAATTGGAAGAGGCGCTGCTCCCATCAGATGAGGACCGACGAGCTGTACTTGGACGTGGACAGACCTTGTCAGCGAGGCTTCTCAAGAATTCGACGAATCCAGTGGCCCCTGCGCTGAGGGATGCCATCTCACACCTCTTCTTCGACCTATCGGGCAAGGACGCGAACAAGTTCGTGCAAAATGTCGGCTATGGATTTGCATCTGGCTTTCTCTTCCAGAACAACATGCCTGTTCCCGCATCTGCATCGGAAGCATTCAGCACCGGCGACCCTTCAGCCGCGCCAAGACCCGTCAACCCCGTTACTGGTCAATTCATCGACCAAGAAAAAACAGTACAAGACTCAAACATGACGCAAGAAGAAAAGGAACGAGAGGCAGAGCGGCTGTTTGTGCTTTTCGAGAGGTATTCAATGACGAAGATGTTGATGCGCGATGACGCTGACCTCTTTTCTCAAGGCTCAAGGCGAGTGGCGTCGTAGACATCCAAAACCCAGTGGAAACAGCGTTGCAAGAGGGAAGGGTACAGGAGCTGGTCGACGACGATTCTGAGGCGGATTGAGGCCGCCAGTAATGGCTTTACCGCGGAATCTGTTTTGCTCATTTGAGTCGGGGGCGATGATGATGTCGGAATTTGTCAGTCATGTTCAGATGGCCAGAAAGGCATGAAACAGGTTGGCGATGGGACGAAGCGTAGAGCATCGAAGCGGCGGCCGAGGAAGGGAAGGGGCCTGACGAGGAGTGAGGGCCGATGCGGGGAAAAGATGAACGATGCTGATTATCGGAGCGGTCTTATACCCCCCCTTTCCATATGTGTAGTATAGCATGCGAAGCGAATAGTCGGTTTTCTGGATATCTCCCGCGTGGACTTTCTACGCTCTCGATGGGTTCGCCGTTTGCAACTATCGAAGTGTCAAAGTAGCCTGCGGCAGCTGGCACCGGCCAAAAGCTGTTCACTTTTGCCCCTCCCTGATTTCACGTCCCTTCACTCCAATGCCTGCCTTCTTTCTCTCCTTTTTAACCGACGCCTAAAATCACAACAACGGCCTCGGAGATGCAGAGATTTTTTTCATAAGAGACCACCTCCCTCCTGTCGCGCACCAATCTCATGAATCACCAATTTCAAAACACCCTAATCTCCAAAGCTTGACCTTTGACCACTGGCACGCCACAACCCTCCTCCCCCCCCCCCCC
>LAZP02000028.1:9747-65449 GCA_001272575.2 Ophiocordyceps unilateralis | reverse complement strand
CCCCCCCAAAAAAAAAAAACACCCCCGTCCCTTCTTTTTGAACCACCTCCCTGCACCTCGATTTTTTTTTCTCTACCCGCGGCTCCGGCTACGTGCGCTTCGCGTAGGCGGTCGATGTCCTCAGCTTCGCCAACAATTTTTTTCTTGAGATTTGGCTTGTGTGAGGCGCTCGACTTTTGAGTGCGACGCCCGATCGAGTGGTGTGCTATCATGTCTCTGTCTCAGATGGCTTCCGTTTTCATTGGTCGCGAAACCATGGTGCGCCTTGACGAGGTCGATGGGTAAGCACGCTCGACGCGTCTCGTTTTTTAGAGCACGTTGCTGACCGAACTTTTAGGGTTCATCCGGGCATCGAAGATGTCGTGGACCAAGACGAGCTCCCCGGCTGGGAGTTCATCGAGGGCAACGAGAACTACGCCGGATACTGCGAGACGGACACCGAAAACAGCGAGAAGGATGTCGGGAACGACGGGAAAGACGCCCAAGATGTGACGATGGATGTCAACGAGTCTGCATCCGATCGTCTGGACATGAGAAGAGCTTCCTCTCGAGCGGCCAGTGGGCCGAAGGATAAACCGGTAGTCTCGACCGGTCGCATCGAGAAAAAGCGTGGCAGGCCCAAGGGCTCCAAGACTCAAACGCCCGACAATCGAGGCAAAGGTACGCGTCGTCGTTCTGGCAGAATCCGCTCCGCACCTGAGCACTTCGCACCGGAGCCGAAGAAGGCCGAGTCGAAAAAGGCCGAATCGAAAAATGCCGAGTCGAGAAAGGCCGAGTCAAAAGAGGTCGAGTCGAAAAAGAACAAGCCGAAAAAGGCCGAGCGGCAGCGAAGAGTGACCACAAAGGCGAATAAAAAGCCCGGTAACGAGTGGGAGATCGAGCGCATCGTCGACGACCTCGTCGAGAAAGACACGTTGCGACACTTTTATCTGGTGCAGTGGAAGGGCTTCGATTCCAAGGATAACACATGGGAGCCCAAGACGAACATGGCCAACTGCTCCAAGGCCATCATGGCCTATGAGAAGAAGACAAAGGCAAAGAAAGGCAAAGGCAACTGAGTGGTTTCGGCCGGCGCGTCGAGTCTCTTTTGTGTTGAGGGGGACCCTGAGGACGCTTAGCCTATTAAACGACGGAAACCGCTCGATAAGAGCTTTGTCTAGTAGAAGCGTGACTGGTAAGAGCAGGCTTCGATTTCGCATGACACATGACAAGTCTGCCCTTTGCTTGTGTCTCACCGATTCTTGATGCTCTGCTACCAGGTCGTGCCACGCTGGCTTGGAGACAGAATCTCAGGCCAACGCCATAGGGCAACAATACGTGCCCGTTACGACGTACAAAGGGCATCACCTCGTCTGCCTGTGCTTATACCCAATAGCAGTCACTGTAGAAGCTGATGTTTCCGACTATAGAGTGTTTTCAAGGAAGGACTGAATGCCCAGGACGGTTCCGATAAGAGGCAGAAGCCCACGTGCAAAGTTTAGGCTGACCCAAGTGTCGATAAGGCTGGAGACACGGGCGGCGTCGGGAGTGTCGACGGTGGCCTGGTGCAACTCGGCATTGGTCTTCTTCATAGCTGTCAGGGTGAATGGGACGATGGACAGAATGGAACAGGCGGCGGCGGCGAAGCCAACCCAACGGCCGCCTCGACCAAAGACATCGTACGCAGCATAGGCATACGATAGGGCGACGGTGACGGCGACTTTGGGCATGACGTTGGAGCCGCGGGCGTAGAGCTCGCACCAGACCTGGGCGGCGGTAGTCGCATCCGAGACGGCTTTGGTCGCGGCCGCAGCGGATATGGAGAAGGTGACGATGGCACCTACATGGCGAGGGGGAAGCCTGTCAGCAGGCTCACGGAGACGACAGCCTGCGGTGTAAGCGGCCGAGAAACATACCCGAGGCCCAGGCCGAGCCGACGATGCCGGTAGCAACAGCGATGAGAGGCGGAGCTGGGAACTGCATGGCGGAGGTGTCCTTTGTAGAACTAGCTCAAAGCGATGGGATGCCGGAGAGGGATAGAGGTTGAGCGGCGAGCGAGGGCCTGCTCGGCTGCTGGGGAGGAGCAAGCATGAACAGGCGACGACAGACACAACGTGTTATTCGCACATGGCTCTCCTCGGCTAGAAGTAACCGCATCCTAGCCCGATAAGGGCCAGTGCTCAGTTAGTGCACCAGTTCGCCAGGAACACCCTTGTATCGTAGGTGCCTTTCCGCAGGCTTCCTGCCTAGGTACCTACCCATCTAACATGTAGGTATTGTATGCACTGTCTGATCTGTTACGGGGGAGGGGGCAGGTCCTTGCAATGCATTCCTTTTTGTCGAGTCAGTCGAAGCATCTACCATCGTTCCACGGAATGCCGCAAACTCGAGGTTTGAAGATGACAGATACAGCCGGAGGCCCGAACGGCGCCGGCCCCACAGCTCACACCACGGCCGCCCAACCGCGCCCGAGACAAATCAAGGACGCGGCCGTTGCCGAGACCGAAACAACTTCCGACGAAACGATGGAACAGTCCTCCAACAACGTAACCGATCCGGTCGACCTCGACGGTCCGGTGGGGCAGTCAGCAAATGCGATGGCCGATGCGGCCGAACCTAGGCAACGAGGTCAACAAAGCACGACGGCTGCACGAGCGATAGCCTTGGAGCTGTGGAACCAGGGCGTGCCGACGAAGAGAATCACAGAGAGAACAGGTATCAAAAGGACCACGTTCGATAACCTACTGAGGAAGGCAAAACAAAGAGGCTTTGCCCGCGGCAATCCTGTCTTGCAAGAGTACATCATTAACGCCCCGAAATCCGGCAGGCCGCCAACCGTCGATAAAGTAAAGAAGACGCCAAGGAAGAATGCCAATAAGACAAGCAAGCCTCCACCTCATCTACGCCCATGAGGTCCCGCTTGATGACGTCGTGATAGCGAACACATACGAGGCACATGGGCAAGAGAGGAACAAAGTGTCGAACGAGCCACGTCAGTTCCGACGGTGCTTCCCCTTTTGCTCCGTCTCTGTTTTGACGTTGTCTGGCTGAGGTAGACAGAGGGCTTTGCGCCAGCATCGTAGATGTCCTCTACCATACCTCTTCTCCCAGCGTGTATGCCGAGTACCAGATGAGTGGCAGCCGAACGCCCAACTGTTGCGAGGTCCCGTTCATGGTCAAAGTGGCACCCACGAGAGAAGCTGTAGACTCTGAACAAGTGTACGGACGGCAACTGGCCTTCCTGGATACAAAGCTCTTGTGTGTGCTACATGGGCAGATGCGAGTTGTAGAGATTAGTATGTGTTGTGCCAGCCGTCGACAAGGCGTGGGTGCCGAGGCTTGGGCTGCCACGTCAAATCAGCACTCACTACCTGGTCCTTCGTACATCCACTAGCACGAAATTGGCTCCAATAAATACCTACCTGGTAGTTATCATAATTTTAGCGTGCTCGTTTCCCGTGTTAACCCACCGAGATAGACGCGTTCCGACGTCCACGAGAAAGAAGGGCAAACCGACTCCAAGGCTCAGGCATTCAGCGTCAAGGCCCTTCTCCGCAATGACTGCTCCGGCAAGTGGTATGGCTACGGCTACGCAGCCAAAGGCACCTGCCGTGGGCTATGGACAGGTGGCTGGAAGTTCAAGGCAATTCATCTGCGCTGTGCCCGTCTACATGTACTCCAACCCTTCCCGGGAAGATCCGTTTGACTTTTTAAACAAAGAGTATCTCCTTTACTGGCTGCTGGAGACTTGGCTAGCAGACTCAAAGTGAGATATGAATACCTGGGTAGCCAAGAGAGTGAAAAAGAAGGCTGGGGTAAGTCTCCTACGTGACCATGCACGTGTCTCTCGCGCAGCACGTCTCACTTTATGGGAGAGTCCGGTATAGTCGTTGAAGAAAGTCGAGGAGCGCAAGTACAAACTACTTTGGCTACAACTATGCGAACAGATAAGATAATACGCAGCAAATGAGCCATCTCTCTGCTCTGTGCCCAACGGCTGTTGACGGTCCTCTCCTCCTCATCGTTCCTTTGCCCAGTCAACCCTTGTTATCCGCTCAAGCACACAAGCAGCTCCTCACCAAGCGGTAGTGCTCGACTGACGCAATCCAGCTCTCAGGTCCGGGTGGCGCTGAAAGCTCCTTGGAAGACATATTCACCGCTCAACCAATTGCCTCGAAACAGATCAGAGCCATGCGCCGTGCCACCTGCGCAGTTTGCATACATACATGGGCACTAGTCTAGGAAAGCTACAACCATGTTTCACTCACCAACTTCCCATAGGCCTATTGGCGATTTCGTCCTGCAAGTACGAATACGGATACGCGATGCAGACCGGGTGGCCATCATCTCTTCTCGCGATGCCGCTTTTATGTGTCACGTACAGGCTCATGCTTGAGTGGCGACTCTGTACAGGTAGACGGCCCGCAATTGCCGCAGTGGACGAGAACGAACGGCTTCGAACGCATGCACGTGGCTGTGCTTCTCCTCCTCACCCTCATTCGTCGACTTCCGTAACGCGAAGTTGCTGTGAGACAAGACGTCTCAGCCGCAACATCAGGACGCAAAGACGCCGGCAGGTGAAGAAGAGCATAAATACGAGGACTAGTTGTTTCGGGGACGGAAGGATTGTCATTGCCTTGTGTGCACGCACTCCTGCTCCTCTTTCTACTTTACACGAGGCCGATAACAGACCGCAGCTCACATACCACTCCTAGGCATAATAAACGCCTCCAAAGATCAAGTCGTGCTCCCAGTCGCCGCCTACCGTCTAAACCCCAATATGCACCTTCCACGACTGGCCCAATTCGTGACGGCCCTTGTCTGGCTTACGGTAACTCAGGCTGGTCGTCCGAGACCCGGGGCTCACATCGAGACCTGCCACGACGGCGAGGGCTCAAACCTCCACTGCTACAACGGCAAAGACGACATCCCGCAGAATGTAGACATCAAAGACATCGCCGAGGCCGGTCAGGCCCTGCGCAATTACGGCCGCGAAGAAAAGGGCGGCCGCTTCTTGACCATGACGGCCGCCAACGCCGCCGACTGCGCCGAATGGACCATCTTCGAGCTTCGGACCGTCCTGGTTCTGGCCAAGCACATCGGCTCCGAGAAAGATTCGTCAGTACTGTTTGAAGATATCGCCAGGACTATTGCCGATGAGCCTGTCATTTCCGACGAAAGCGACCAGAAGCCCATCATCAGCTGCTTGACCGCCGGTGGTTCCCTCGGCGTCCGAGTCAACGAGACAAATCCAGCGTACAAGTCGGACGACTACAAAAAGTCGGGCTACACGCCAGATGGCATCATCATCAAGATTGTCTCCAACGTCCGCAAGGTCGACCTTTGAGCGCTCCGCTTGCTGGGGCTCTGAGGCATGTTCTTCTCCGTCCGTTATTGAGGGCGGTTGAAAGAAGACCGCACCGGTTTGGATTTGTGGTGAGTGAACTGGCTGGCTGTCGGAGCTCCTCACTGAGGGACACTCATCCTGATTTCTGCGGTGATCATCGTCTACGCTCGCTTTCATGTCAGGTTCGGAAATGAGATAGGGAGGAGAAAGGTGCCATCAGCCGTGGACAAGCCCTATTCTCGTCGCAATTTTGGAAATCAAGCCCCATCCCTAAGCTGGTATGCATTCTAGGTATCCACGGGGCCAAGCCTCGCCGTGAAAGAGGCCTTGCCGTTACCAGTATCATGTCTCTTGCCTAGAGACCGCCCAGAGCTCGCCACGAGCTTATCACAACGTACTATCTGTCCACCATGGCCCAAGGCTAGAGGAAATTTTTGTTTGGTTTGTTTTGGCACCATTCGCAGCCTGCGACGTCAGGCATTGAACTTGATATTTCCATGAACCGTAGGGAACACCCGCAGACCTTGCCCAACCGCCCTCGAAAGCAGGAAATCTAAGCAAAGGTAGACGGACGCGTTGCGCTGAACAGCTTCTGGTTGGAGCCCTTGCTGATGCGGTGGGGAAGAGGGAATCGGAGGTTCTTGGTGACGAGCTGCTTGATGTACGGTCGCTTGATATCCTCGGTCTTCTCGAGCTCGACAACGCGGAGGAT
This sequence comes from Ophiocordyceps unilateralis, assembly GCA_001272575.2. Taxonomy (NCBI): domain Eukaryota; kingdom Fungi; phylum Ascomycota; class Sordariomycetes; order Hypocreales; family Ophiocordycipitaceae; genus Ophiocordyceps; species Ophiocordyceps unilateralis. Next base: position 59,411 of record LAZP02000028.1, on the reverse strand, counting down.
CTGTGACTGGTCAGCGAGTAGCCGCCAATAGAAGAAGGCAACCAGCTGCACATACGTGAATCGACCTGAAGCGGGCGCGGTGGCGGGCAGCCATGTCGGCATACAGTGCCTCGACAGCATCGACACGCGACATCTCACGATACTCCTTGTACATGTTGTGCGTGCCAGAGCGCGAGTCGTAGCGAAGCCAGATGCCAAAGTTCTTGACCTTCTGGGGGTGCTTCTCGTGCAGCTAAATCCTATGTGAGCCCCCATCTTGCCGCTTAAGTCATTGACGAATGACGCCATACCGTCTTGATGCTGACGATCTCGCCGGTGGCCTTCTTGACCTTGCGCAGGCCTCGCAAGAAGTACCAGAATCTGGACTTGGCCACGGTCTGGTTGGGCGCAAAGATGGTCATCCGGTACATGTCCGGCGTCGGGTTGGACTCGGTGGGCAGATGGCGCCCGATGACCTCGTACTCCTGAAGACGACCTGTTGAAAAGAGTCATCAGTTTTGTATGTCCTCGACGAAATGGTGCCCGGTATGAGTATTTCGAGAGCGGAGAGGGCAGTAATCAGTCGCGTCTGTTGTCTCGTTGTCGAAGCCCAAGGCGATGGGATGGTGCATGTCCGCGCCCAGTGCTGAGAAGCCTCCTCCCATGCCTGGACGACCTGGAAGCCACGAAGTAGCCGCGAATGCTTGCCGATTAAACATGGCGCAGCTCGTTGTAAAGGATTTCGCCGTTTTCTGTGATCGACATCTATGGGTTGGAGGTATGCTATGCCGTCGAGCGCCGTGGCATCGTTCTCTAACCTCGATACCGGGGCGCAGCGCAGCGCGGAATGACAGCCGGACAGGAAATGGAAAACAAACTTACCCATCTTCGTGTCAAGTCAGTAAAGCTCTTTTTCTGAGGATGCTTGTCGGGACTTACGGTGACGGTGGCCAATGTCTTCGACTGCTGGCCGTTTGAGTGGTTTCTCGACAGACGCAACAATAGATAATTTTTGTGTGCGAATGGTGGAGAGGGCTAGGAAGACGAATTGGCTTTGCCGGCAATTAATTGGTTGAGCAGCCATATAGGCCCCACCTCACAGAACTGCCACTAAGCGCGGACTCCAACTAGGATGGGTTATACTATTTGTACACACGAAATCGAATGCAAGAGAGAGATGAAAAGAAACGAGCAAAACTATGTCAACTGTCCGTATAAATTGTAAGCGAAAGTACATCCGCGTGCTCGTTTCGCCTGTTAAGGCACTGTAAGAGGACGTCAGTAAGGGCCAAAATCGGTACTTAGAAACCCTCAATTTTTCTCCTTTGACCTCTCCGTCGTGCCAGACCGAATCACGTGCAGTGCGACGACCAGCAAGCCACGGTGGAGTACGTACCATTGGCCCCAGATCTCGACCATTCGAGCCACCAAGCCACACCAATCACTCATCATCTCACAGCATCAACCTCCAAGTGAGTCGATCTGGGAAAAAGACACTCTAGTCGCGGTACAGACCGACGCAGTCTCGGCATTCGCTCACCAGGGTCTGATTGCTCCCCCCTTTTAAGGCGGGCAAGATACCATCATGGACGATCTATTCGAGGCGTTTGCCCAGGCGCATGCCATTCAGAACGGCTACTTGCTTGCGCAGACTCTCTCACCGGTTGCACCGCCTGAAGATCCTCGCAGGCTGGTGAGAATATGGCAAAGCACAAATGGCCACAGTGCCAGGGGAGACATCAAGCACTTCATCAAGGCACAGACAGCTCATCGGAGAAGCCTCGACCCAGAAGAAGTCAGTGGTTGGGTGGAGGTCTACTTTTCTTACTGGAAAGCTCTCGGCGAGATTCTTGCCGGCGAGAGTGGAAAGGTCAGCAGTAGCACCGACTCGTTCGGGAATGTGATGTTGACCGCCGAGGCTCAGTCGTCCTGGACCTATACGTACGAGGCCTGGAGGGAACTCTGCTCGATGCTGATTCGGGGTTACAACAACTCTGGCTTCGAGGCCTGGACCATTCCCAGTCTGTATCTGGTGGGAAAGTATCTCAGGCTCTTCGCCATCAAGTCCGATGAGGAACGCAGTCACACTAGTTTCGACCCTTCTGCCGGCGCCTCCATTATGCAGGACGACTTTGATCCCGAGATGGAGAAGCAGGCGCAGCTGAGAGACTGCGAGCAGCATCTCAAACGCATTTTCACGCTGTGCCTCAACGACAGGTATCTAAGGCTGTACTCCACCGGAAACACTGACCCAGCTGACGACGGCCCCAGAGCGCCTTTGGAGGAGTCACGCAAATGGGGCATCTATTTTATCATCAACCTGCTGTTCAAGACGTACTTCAAACTCAACTCCGCCTCCTTGTCTAGGACAATCCTCAAGACCCTGGCCGTCTACAACGATAAAGGAGATATGCCTCCGCTGGAGAGCTTCCCTGCAGCCCAACGAGTGACATTTCGGTACTACGAAGGCGTTCTTCTTTTCCTCGAGGAGAACTACGTCCAGGTAAACATCCCTTTCCCGCTCCCAGGATACCCAGTATCGCTGATGCAAGGACACAGGCGGAGAAACGACTCGTCGAGGCCTGGCAACTCTGCCACAAGGACGCCAAAGCAAACTTGGAGTAGGTGTGGCCAAGACAGCGAACGAAGATGACGCAGCTAACGTTTTACTAGGCGTATTTTGACGTATCTCGTTCCCTGCAAGCTGCTCACGAGCCATGTCCTTCCAACCAAGCATTTGTTGGAGCCGTTCCCTCGCCTTCAGCGGCTATTTTTGCCACTGTCGCAGTGCATCAGACGTGGCGATTTGCGGGCCTTCGACTTGGCGCTTCAGGAGGCTGAGAACGAATTCGTCAGACGACGCATTTATCTGACGCTTGAGCGCGGCCGCGACATTGCCCTCCGCAACCTTTTGCGCAAAGTGTACATCGCAGGGGGATTCGACGACACCAACGAGACAGACGCAGCACCAGTGCGGCGATCCCGCATCCCCGTGGCGGAGTTTCGAGCCGCCGTATGCATGTGCAGCGGCGGAGAGCTCATCGATAATGATGAGGTGGAATGCTTGTTAGCCAACATGATCTACAAGGTGAGGGAGTCACCTTAATATGCTCTCGGCATCGGCACGAGTCACTGACGAGTCATGTTCCATAGGATCTCATGAAAGGCTACATCCATCGGGAGCGAGGGATTGTCGTGCTGTCTAAAAAAGGTGCTTTCCCCGGAACTGGGGTTTGACAGCTGAGCTGCCAGCTGCGGCAACATTCATCACAGGCGCAGTGCCTCTTTCATGGCAGTGTCGCTGGACTTTAAGCCATGGGAACGGAATTAGTGGTTGTTCCAGGTATTGCACCACCTTTGCCCTCTTCCTTACCCTTCGGTGATCGTCACCAAGTTATTTGCTCTTTGACTAAGGACATGCCGGCCGCTTACTCTTGCAAACGAAGGCTCTACGACTCCGGTGTAGAGCGTGGATTGGATGTCCGCTGGTCCCCCAACTCGGCCCTATCGGTGAAGTATGCAGCCACTAGCAAGCATTTTTTCCTTTGCCTTTTCTCGACCGCACTGAAACCCGTTTTTCTTCTTTCACGAATCCTTCGTCGGAGCGGCCTGTTGATCGATGACTCACTCTGACAAGGTTGACCGAATGCCTCAGGAGTGGCTACGTACGGAAGTCAGGGTTTGGGGGCTGGGATGGTGTCCGGATTTTCACGAGATACCTAGACAATAAAAGAGGAAAAACCAAAAAAATCATGCGGCTGTAAGATGTACGTAGACTGGGGAGGGTTGCATTCGGGCGGATGGTGACGAGGCGCTCGCATCACTCACTGTTGGTCGCGCTGAAAGCAAGCCTACTGTTTCATGTCTTATCCTCCACTCACACCTTTTGGCTAGCTGTGACGCCTTTTCTTTTCCAAAAGAACCACGGAGCGGAGAAAAGGGGAAAAAGAAAAAGAGGTCTGGTGAGAGCGGGCTTGAGAAGGGGGGAAAGGCAACGGGTCGCCACACAATCAACTTGGCACCATAATTCGTGGTCATCTCCGAGGCATTGTGGCATTTGCATTGAGACATCTATACTTTTTGAGTGTGATGGAGAGAGCTTTTTTTTTTGCCGAACCAGAGTAGACCTAGTCCGTTCCCTTGGGGTGGCTTCGGGGGTAAGTGATATACGATGGTAGAGCACGAAGATCGCACGGGGAGAAGTCGTACAAAAGAGGACAAAAGAAACCCGATTTCGGCCTCATTCTGAACAGGCTTTCTTCTTCACTCAAACTTCACGAGAGTCCATCCACGTCGTCGAGCGAAACAAAGAGATGCGTATGATCGTTAAGATCAAAGACGTAAAAGAAATGGTGCGGCAGAAGTTCCATCTTCGACGACGATGAGCGTTTCGAGACAGAGAGCGCGACGGTGGTCAAAAGCTACCTTTTCCAGCTGGCCATGATAGAATCTATGTGCAGGAAACGTCGTCAATGTGATTGCACATGGCGACGAATAGATCGAAGAAGAGCTGCGTGCCGCCATTATACATCTCGAGCTGCATGGTGCCGCTACGCTTGAAGGTGCCGCGGGAGCGAATGATGAGGGCGAGGTAGTGCGCTCGCAGCTTGGAATCATTGTCAGGCGTGTTGGCATACGCATATCGGGCCGAGGCCAAGATGGTGCTGCACTGGATACCAGATTCTGCCTCGCGGTCAGTGCTTACGGAAGGGAGGGCAACATTGGACAAGACTCACGGAGACCTTGCTTCCGCAGCGCCAGCCTCTTCAGCTCCTCGAGGCCGTATCTCACGGCGGCGCAGTATATGACGGTATCCTTGAGGAGCTCTCCATCCACGCCACGGTGGTAGACGGTGCTCTCGACGGAAGGACGCTCGTCGTCGGAAGCAGACTCCAGCTCCCACGAATTGCGCCTCTTGTTGTGCTTGAGACGGGGGTAGTAGTCGCCCTTGTAGAGAAACTCGAGAACGGAGCTGAAGATGTGGGGCACCTCGTCCGGAAGAGACACTCGCTTCATAGCTGACTGCGGGTAGGCGCTCTGCAGAAGGCTCAGGAAAAACGGGCTCGCGCAGAGGACAGACTCGTGAGCGGCAAAGAGTCGTTGTTCTGCGCCGACAACGAGTGTGACGATGGCAGATGATGACGGGATACTGCAGACGTGTGAGTCAGGTTCGCAGAAGCCAAGAAGTGGCCCGGCTGGCTCACCCGCTCGAGGCAGAAGCAGTATCGTCACTACTGGCGGCGGTAGAAGCTGCCGTGGGCCTGCGGGAGCGAGCCTCATGACGCTTCTTTGACACGCCGCCATCCTTGGAAAAAGAAGAGTTCGATTTCGAGACCTTGTTGCCATGACGTTTGGAGGAAACGCTCCTGTTCGATGTATTGAACCGTGATCCGTGCATCTCTACCAGGCGGTCGGCAGAAGGCTAGGCAAAGAGATGAACGAGAGACCTGGAGATGAGAGAGAAATGCGGAGAGAGAACTGGGGAGGAGAAGGGGGGGGGGAGGAGATGAGTCAATTTATTTCAGCCCGTTGCCCATTCTTTCCCCAGGCTCCCACGACAAGATGAAAAACTCTGCGGTGGTGGCGAGCCGTGATGTACCCAGGCATCTGTGCGCCGGGGCGGAAGGTTGGATTCAGGAGCCCGGCAAAGGAAAACCTAAGGGGCCTCCCCAGGGCTCTAAATTAGCAGGTAGTGAGGCGAGCTGGCTCAGGCTACTTCCAGGGCTGGCGAGTTTTGCGGGAAACCCGTGACTGTAAGACGCGCCTTGCAGCGGAGGCCACCAATTGGCGCAGCTAGTGGGACGGGAGGATCGCGCGAAGTCACGTGATCGAGGGGAAGTGGTTGCACGGCTGGTGTGGGGCCCTCGGAGCGAATAGCGATTACAGATACGTCAAGGCAGGCTACAAAGCAAATCGGCACTAGATCATCATGGATGCCGCTGTCTCGGAGCAGGATCAGGGTGGCTGTGCAGTTCGCATCTGTAACCCTTTGTGATATCAAAGGGAGCGCACATAGGCGCGGCTTGACTCCTATCACTACAACTGGGCTTGGCTCGTCTCAACGCAGCTCGTCTCCGTCGCTGGCGGTATCAGTCCTGGCTTCCGGCCCTGACCGAGCGATGGCTTTCGCCACGGCCTCAGTGATAGACTCTGCAATGGCTTGCTTCCCACTTTTGCGCACCATGACATCGTTATGGAGCGCTCCCGCCACCGAAATTCTCTTGACGACAAGACCAAGATCCTGACATCGCTGTTGGAGGACCGCGGCGTGGTCTCGAGGCACAAGCTCGTCCTTGGCGGCTTCGACAAGGTAAACGGCAGGCGGGTAGCGCTGCTTCTTCGCAGCTATAAGCCCCAAGTTTTTCCAGCTATCAAGATGATTGCGAAGGAAAGGCCACAGATGCTGGTAAGGCAACCACTTTTGAGGGTAGAGGGCCTGGAGCATTGCACGGGTGTTTGTAAATGGCGTTTCCAATATCAGCGCATCGACGTTCGTGTCGGACGAGCTTGTTCTTGGCATCGCGGCCAGATTGGTGGCGAAGCCGCAACCGATGCTCTGGCCCCAGAGAAGGACGACAGGCTTGGCGGAGCGGTCGTCTGCTACCCTTTCGCGATGCAGTCGGGCCACCCATTGCAACGCGGCTCGGGCATCCAAGTTGATGCCGTGTTCGGAGGGCCGATCGTGTGACGTCCAGTATCCGCGATAACTGAGACAGACAGTCGTGTAGTGGACCGTTTCGTTGGCATCTTCCATCAGACGACGCAATACCCAGGATATGTCCGGAAGGCGAGGGGGCAGTGACGAGGCGTTGCCTGCGAGCGGCGTGAGTGGTAGCATTTTCGTGACTGTGAGGCAGAGCGAGCGCGGTTACGGCCGGAGACGATAAACAAACCTTGAAAGTAGAGAATGTAGACTCGCCTGTGCGCCGGGAAGCTGGCATTGTTGCCTATCATTTCGTCACCCCGAGAGGGCGTCTCGCTTACACACAAGGCGATAATGGTCCCGTCTATAGACGATATGCGCACCTCGCGCCACTCGACACCTCGGCACTGACGGGCAAAGTCTGTAATGCGCATGCTCCTCGCATTGGGCGGTATGAATGGGTTATATATAATGACATTCTGGAAGACGACCAGCATGGTGCATTTCCAGCACCAAAGGGCCAAGAAGAGCCCGGTGAAGATGAGCGGCGGCAGGACGGCTTGCGGCAGATGAAGCCGCCGCCGGACATGTCTGCATGGCCAGGACACGGGCTGCCGCGGTGCTACACTGTAAACGAGTAGAGAAAGCGGCGGCCCGAAGACGGACACTGGACCGTTGAGGCGACGCAGCCAGTGCATGGCATGGAGAGGAATTCGGATCGCGGGCTGCCCGGTGCGGGGCCGATCATGACATGTGTATTGTCAGCTGCCCGCCAGAGGGTGGCCAGAGGATAGGTAGGTAGCAGCAATCGGAGCGTCTATGCCGTCATTCTCGATCGAGGCTGTCGTCGGACGGGGCTCGGCTCGCGAATGCCATCCAGTGCCCCCGCTTTTCAGCCGCTGGGCCCGGGATTCGCTTACATCATTCGTTCACACACACACACACAGTGCAATGCAAGCGCCGACGAACGACGTCAGCTCTCAGGGAATCGCGAACCTCTCACCACTTCTTTCTTCTTACCCACCCTTCCTCCACAGAGAAACCCAAACCCCCCCCCCCCCCCCCCCCCCCCCCCCCCAAAAAAAAAAAACCCCACGCGCCAGGATCGCAGCGGATGCCTGCCTCCCAAGATGCCCGCCTCCGAGAACAAGGTCGCCGACACGTCCGCCCACATCGACATCCACGATGACCCTGTAGCGCCGCGCGAGGCCAGCGAGGCCAGCCCCCGGATGAGGAACAGCAGAGGATGGGACGGCAAGCTGCGGATGCCCAAATCCACCAACCAAGGCGCCTTGTCCGATATCGAGTATTCGGGCGACAGCGCCGCCGTGTCTGACCAAGAGGTCCAGGAGATCAGCGCCGACGAAGGTGGGCGACGCCGCGTCGACGCCCCTGCCCCCCCGCTGACGGCTCCAGATCTTCTCGATAGTGAAGACTCGGAGACGGATGAGATCATGTGTTCACAGTCTCGCGTTGCCGACATCTCGTCCCTGGGACTGGAGCGCTTCCATAACGTGACGCGCATCTGCCTGCGCCAAAATCGCATACAGGAGATCGACGGACTCGAATGTCTCGCGACAACGTTGAAAGACCTCGACCTCTACGACAATCTTATTTCGCATATCCGCGGGCTGGAACAGCTACCAAACCTCACGAGTCTAGACTTGAGTTTCAACAAGATCAAGCACATCAAGCACATCAGTCACATGACGCAGCTGAAAGAGCTGTTTCTTGTTGCCAACAAGATCAGCCGGATCGAAGGGCTTGAAGGGCTAGACAACCTCGCCTCGCTCGAGCTAGGCTCAAATCGTATCCGGGAGCTGGAGAACCTAGAGAGTCTCAAGAAACTGGACGAGTTGTGGGTGGCCAAGAACAAGATCACTCAGCTAACAGGCCTGGCTGGCCTTCCTAATCTACGACTGCTCAGCATACAGTCCAATCGCATCAGGGACCTGTCTCCGCTCAGGGATGTCCCCAACCTGGAAGAGCTCTACATCTCGCACAACGCCTTGGAATCGCTTCAGGGTCTCGAAGAAAACAGCAAACTCAAAATTCTCGACATCTCCAACAACCAAGTCAGTAGCCTCGCCGGCTTAGGCAACCTAACCGAACTGGAGGAACTGTGGGCCAGCTACAACCAGCTGGCAGACCTCGCCGACGTGGAAAAGGTGCTGAAGGACAAACAGCATCTCACGACGGTTTATTTCGAGGGAAATCCGCTGCAGCTCCGCGGCCCGACCCTTTATCGGAACAAGGTCCGTCTGGCCCTGCCGCAGGTCAGCCAAATCGACGCAAGTAAGTCTTGACAACGGCCCTCAACAACTGTACGAGGCCTAAAAAGTTGGTGAGATCAAAGGCTTACCCCCCGACTCCTCTTTTGCAGCATTCGTAAGGGTGTAGCGGCGACGTACTCGAACGAAAGCCATGTTTTGAGCGAGGAGTTCTACGGCGTTCCAAGGCAGCTATGGGAAGGGAGGAGGCTTTCGTCGTTTGGTAACTGAGAAAATGGCTACGTGTGGATAGAAGGGACAACAAGCCTAGCCGCGAACTCGTCGGCCGACCGTTCGTAATACCCAGGTAGTAATCAATGGCTCGCTGCCGACGGCTGTAGTGATTTCGCATTCTGAGCGCCCATCGCCCTCGTCCAAGAGTCCCCCGAAGCACATTGACAGATTAGAAAAAAAATAAATATAAAATAAAATTGGTGGATTCAGATTCCGGGGCTTCGATGTGCGGGATGACCGGCATCAGCCCGAGCCCATGATCAAAGTCCGACCCCTGACTGAACAAGCCCTTTAACAGTGTGCCCAAAGTATATTTTTATTACCATTAACCCGTCGAAAAGATATATACTGCTGGTATAGTAGCTGGTTTCTTTTTTTTTTGTCAACCATGAGAAAAGGGGGAAATGGAAAAGAATTGGCAGAGACGGACGAAGACGTCAGTGCCGTGGTATCATCATGGCGGAACTTAGCGATCCAGGCCGTGCCGACAAATAATAATGCACAACGGCTAAGGAACAGAAATGCACAAACCTCCTCGCTGTACATACGAAAACGAGACAATAGAGTAATGCGTAGCCAGGAGAGGAGGGGAAGGGGGAGTCGGGCGGTTTAATTAGTAGAGTAGACACAGGCGCAATTGCCCTGAGAGGCCTGGACATCGGCGATCTGGACGCCGCTGCTGTCCTTGCATGTCGGTTGGCCGATGGTCGAGGGCATGCGCTGGGTGATCTCGACGTCGCCGGGCCAGTCGGCGCCCTGGCCGAGCTGGCTGGGTGCTGAGAAGCTTCGGCCGCCGCGCTGTCGCGTGTAGAGCGTCGCCTCTAGTTCGACGTTTTGATAGAGGCACTGGGCAGCGCGGCTGGTTGGCGAAGAGCCGCTGGCTGGAACGACGGTCTTGTTCATTGGTAGTGTGAAGATGAGCCGCTCTGTCGGTAGGGTGGCGTCCATGACTCTCAAGCTGACGTCGGAGAAGGCCGGATTCAACTCGCTGTCGTTGGGGGAGGATATGGTAAAAGCCCCGTGGCCTCGGGGCCGGATATCCCAATGTGCGGTTGTCGAGGCGCCGTTTTTGGACGAGTCGCAGCGCCATGTGGAGGCTTGAGAGGTGCAGCCAGTCTGCGTCGTCTTGAGCTCTGCCCTGAAGGCATAAGACCCGGCGGGAAAGTCTACACCCAACCCAAACGGATCGCTGTTGCTGCTGCTGTTTTCGCCTCTGAATTAGCCAGGATACTCGCCAGCAAATCGGCCCTAGACGGTGGTGGCGGTAACCGAGACTCACTTTCTTCTCAGTCCGACCGTGAGCCCGATAGCCAAGGCGACGATGATGATGGCAACGACGGCGACGACGACGAGAAACCGACCAGCCCTCCTCCTGTGAGCGAATGGACCCTTGTCGTCCTCCCGGATGCTGCTGTTGCTGCTGCCGCTGCTACCGCTTCGGCTGCTGCCGCCACTGCCGCTGCCTGCCCGAGGAGGCGAAACCGTCGGGTCGATCTCTTCCGACTCGGCAGCAGCATGGTCCTTCTCCGCACTCAGCCCCCTTTCCGCACTCAAGTCCTTCTCCGCAGCCAGCTCCTTCTCTGCACTCGGCTCCTTCTCTGCACTCGGCTCCTGCTCCGCACTCGGCTCCTTCTCCGCACTGAGGCTCGGCTCGGGCGACACGTAGGGAGGCTGATGATAAGCGCTGAGGGCCGGGTCTCGGCGAGACTGCCTCTTGGGCACCCGGAGCGGGCCTTTGGGCAGGGCCCCCGGGTTGTAGGCGTCGCTATACTGCGTGATGATGGACATGGTCCGCATGGTCGGAAGCGACGACCCCGAGGAGTTGGAGGACCGCTGGTGATACATGGAAGATACCATGCTGGCGGACGAAAGACGTACGTGATCAGCCCAGGACGTGAGAGAGAGTTGTTGGGGAGGAAGAGAGAAAGAAAAAAGAGATGGCCAAGGAGAGAAACGAGAACGAGCGAGCGTAACCGAAGCAGGTGCCGAGACAGAGGTGTTGTTGATCCGAGTCCCGCCCTTCCTGGCCACCACCCTTCTTTGTCCTATTATCGCCTCGGCTGCAGCCCCTTCTCAGCCGGACGGACAAGGCATCTGGCCCACGGCGAGGTGCAGCACGGGCAGAGAGTAGTGAGACAAGCCAAGCGACGGGTGGGACGTCAGGGCGAGAAGAGGGCCGACGCCAGGGCGGGAGAGGAGCGGTGCCTGGGCAAGACATTGCGGCTGTCGATGCTCTCTGGCCCGTCGGCGGGCCGGACAACGAGGTATGTGTCGAATATGGTCTCCTCGAAAGTGTCTGTGCGGGCTTCGAGATGATGGCTTGGGATGATGGATGATGCCTCGAGATGATGATGTGCCGACGACGTTGCGCTACTGCATGGCTACCCCGTTCCCCCGCTCTGTTGCCATGATTATCAGCGAGTGCAACGATGAATTGCAGGAAGAGAAGAAAGAAGAGACCCGGCCGGTCCATGCAATGGCAATGGGGAATATGAAGGATGAAGGCTGCTTCATGCCATACGAGGGCAAGTCCTCTCCTGCCTCTCCTGCCTCTCCTGCCTCTCCTGCCCTCCTGCCCCCTCCTCCTTCCTTCCTCACGTAGGCGGGTATCCACCTTCCCCCGCATGGGTCCCAGCACGCTCTCGGAATTTTAATTTCTCCCCTCTCCCTTGGACAAACCTCCCTCGAACAGTATGAGAGTGGTTTTACTTTTTGCAGAGAGGATTGAGATTCGCTTCATTTGCAATCTATTGGACTGTGTTGCGCTTGGATGAAGGAACAACGAACTTGCAATCCGCCGCCATGCTATTCTCGTCATCCTACCATCACACGGACATTGGGTACATAGCTAGGTGGTAGGTAGCTTCCCTCCCCTTGCTCCTCATCCCTCCTCCTCTGGCGTCCTGGCCGAGCGGTACTTTGGTCAGAGACCTGTTTTTTTTGGACATCCAGAGATGCCGTTTGAGTACCCGTCTAGGGGGTGGGGTGCAGCCAATACAGACCTATGCCTACACCCTCAACCAGAGGCATCACCATGTCAAAGCCCAGAGCAAGTCCAACGAAAGTAGGTATGTCTTTTGTCATATATACAACTTTACAGCTCATAATTTCACTGGCTGGCCTCGCCAGTCTCAGGCTCTTGCTTCCCTTCAACCACCTCCACGACGTCCGGTGCATTCAGAAGCTCCCCCTTGTCTGTCCAGACGGCCGCCAGTTCCTGCTCGATGTCGTCCCGCCTCTTCTTCCACCCCTCCACCTGCGTTAGACGCTCGCGGAGCTCCTGCAGCTCCTTTTCCACTTGGAGTTTTTCACGCTCCGTCCCGATCCGCTCAAACTCCCACCCATCGCCGTGGTCGCCCGTGCCGAGGATGAGATTGAAGGTATGATACTTTTTGAGCGATGCGCGCGTCGAGATTGTGATGAGTGCTGCTCAAGCGACACTTGTCAGTGTTGCCGTGCCCTGTTTCGCAATCAAGAACAATCAAGGAGAGGAAAAGAAAGATTGCACTCACTGATACCCCTTTCCTTGCACGTCTCGTACAAGAGCCCCTCGACGTCACTCGACACGGCGCTCGTGCCCTCGTCTATGACGGCATACTGCGGCTCGTGATAAAGCAGTCGCGCAAACCCCATCCTCTGCTTCTCGCCGCCGCTGAGCACGTCCTTCCATTCCTTGCGCGTATCCCAGCCACCCTCTCGATCCGGCAAGTAGCCAAGCTTGGCCAGCTCGAGGACCCTCTTGAGGTCGTCCTCCGACTTGCGCTTCTCCCGCATGTCCACATGGCCGTCCGGGTAGATGACCTGGTCACGCAGCGTGCCGGGACTGAGGTACGGTCTCTGCGGCAGGAACATGATGCCGTCTTCTCCGATGCTCTTCGGTCGGCTGACCAGCCCCCGATACACGGGCCACAGTCCGGCAATGACTCGGCTGATGGCGCTCTTGCCTACACCATTGGGTCCGGAGATCTGCCAAGCAACGTGTCAGAAGACGGTAGCGTCTGGGTCGCATAAGGACGATCTGCCGTCTTACCAAAAGATGCTCGCCTCTCCGGACGATCATGGATAGCGACTCCAGCAGCTCCTCACCCCCCTGCGGCCACAGCCCTGGCGCGACTACCGGGACTTGCTCGAACCGGACACCGTCGAAACCTTTCTGGATGGTGCCTTGCACGTCCGAAAGCGAGTAGAGCTCGTTCTGCCCACCGCGCAAATAATACGCGCCGGCATGAACCCGGTGCAAGGTCGAGATCAGCGTGTAGACTCTGCTGGTGTAGCCCGCCAGCTCGGCCAAATCTTTGATCGAGTACATCATCCGGCCGCCGGCGTCCGCCAGGGACAGCATCAGTCGCTTGTTGGTGATGAAGTCCTTCATCCGGTTCCGCTCCCGACCGCCCTTTTCTGTGCCCTCTGTCATCTCCGCCGCACCGCCGATGCCACCCCAGGCGGGCAGAAAGACCGGCAGAGACGCGAGCAGGTAGCCATATGCGCTCCAGCTGTACTTGAGAATAAAGTCTTCGAGGATGTTGTACCGGATCTTGAGCATATAGATGCCCTCCATCCAGCTCTTCAGTGACTTGTACTCCCTGGTCAGAAACGTCTTCTCCATGTCTGCGCCGCCATAAAATGCTACTTCTTCTGCGTTTGCAATCAGCCGAGCGTGGAGACTTCGAAAATCACCCTCCTTGCGTCCCTCAACAGCCTTGAGCTTCCCGAACGGTGGGGAAAGCCGCCGAAGAATGCTAGCCGTCAGGAAGTAGTTGCTCATGATGCCCGAGAGGGCCAAGGGCCCCAGCGAGCGGTAAAGCTGAAAGCTAAAGACACATAGGTCCACGAATGGCTTGCCGAGAGACGAGTATAGGTTGGCAGAGGCGGCACAAAACAGGGTCAAGTCCTGCGTGATGAACTGGTCCGCCCCTTGGCCGACTCCACCATCCAGGTTTGATAACTTATAAAAGGTAAGATGGTCGTTGAGGTAAAGGTCATGAATATACCTCGTGAGACGCGTCCTGAACGCGATGGACACTTTCGATTCGAGGAACTTAATCATGGCGTTGGTATAGGAAGCGAAACCTCCCAAGCCGCACCACTGCGCAGGTTATGGCTATTAGCGCACGGGAAGCCTTGCGGCTTCGACAGGGGCGCGCCGACAAAGGAAGCAAAGGTACCTTGAGGATGCCCCAGAGGAAAGCCTTGCCATTGCCGGCGACAAGGTCCCTGACAAGCTCACCGTCCAGACGGGCCACTATCAGTGAAAGATATGTTCTGAGTAGAAGGAATATGCCGTGGCTGAGTAATAGACCAGCCTCCTTGCTCGACCATCGAGGGAGCATAATGCTCATCAGACTGAGAAACTGGTGTAGGAAGGCAAGGTTCAAGCCCGGTTTCGTATGCGCTGCGGGGACCGTCCCATCGCCCAGGCCGGAAACTCGAGGTGGGTTGAGAAACAGGCGACGGTGCGCCTCGAAGGTGAGCGGGTTGGTGGTGTTGATGGTGACCTTGGAGGTGCCCTGCTTGTAGGGGACATAGATGGTGCGTGACCCATCCTTGTTGTGCAGCCACGAGTTCGTACGGACCAGCTTACGTCCTTGTTCTCGCTCAAGACGCTGCCTCTTCCAGCGACGCCGAGTGCCTTCGGCGCCGAGGATAATGGACAGCGCGAGGGCGAGCGTGGCCAGCGCACGAGTGGTGCGCGAGGTGTTGCGCAGCCTGGCCCGGAAAACGGTGTTCCATTTTTCAAGAAAGGTTGCCAGCGCGTCCTCGGCCGCCGTCCTTCGGAGCGTGGACTGGACAGGCATGATGTCGGCGGCGTCGGTATACGGGAGGAGCTTCAACGGCCAACGAGGAGCCGGTCGGGGAACTGTCCACGGCTAATCATGAGAGAGAGCGTCAGAGTCGCGTAGCAGAAGCGACTCGCAGATACCCGAGAAGCTACAGACAAGCCATGAAGATTAGTGTTAACCAGGTAGACGGATGTTGAGTTGTCGAGTTGAGGTCCTAGCGGAAGCGGCACGCCGGAGGATGACATGTGATATTCCCGAGGTTACCTAATCTATTCGTATTAGTAAGTGTCGGCCGCGGACACCTTATCCAATGTGGCTCTTATTCACGAAATGATGGCATTGGCTTCAACGAGTTGGAATTCTTTTCGATTCCGACAAGGAATGCCCGCAAGTTGGTTGAAAAAGTAGCGAGTATGAGTATGTACTCTTAGGGTAAGAGCCTCATATATATTGTATGTGGGTACTGGCGTGTGCCTGTCGCCAAGCGAGCCGCTCGCTCGCTTTCACTTGATGCAACGCACGCAGTCGTGTACGAGACCAGGATTCATACATATCCACTGCAGTTAAAGAGATCAAATTTGGCAGCCGGTGAGCATGTGGTTAGGAGAGGGAGTGCCTCTAAAGCCGTCATTAACTGCTAGGCTGATGGCTGTTACGAAACCTCTCGTTGTGGCTAGAGAAGTAGGTAAAGTGCATAACATATAGTACGCAGTATGCACATTGCACAGTAGTTGTGCAGTTGCGGCATGCGGAGATGAAGTTGCGTTCAAGACCCGAGGTCGGAGGAACCTGGTAGAAATCGCTTTGGTACCTAGGTTAGTAGTAGGCGTGGTAGATAGGTAGCAAGTACTAGGTGGATAGTAGGCTCCGTACTACTGCATTCCTCGGGATTCAAGGTTCTTTCCACGTACCTTTGGATTATGGGCCCATTCGCGTGATTGTGGCACACGAGTACCGTACA
The DNA here is from genome assembly GCA_001272575.2 of Ophiocordyceps unilateralis. Taxonomy (NCBI): domain Eukaryota; kingdom Fungi; phylum Ascomycota; class Sordariomycetes; order Hypocreales; family Ophiocordycipitaceae; genus Ophiocordyceps; species Ophiocordyceps unilateralis. The sequence goes on along the minus strand of LAZP02000028.1, from coordinate 43,544 downwards.
AATCAGGAAGCCTGCCGCACCGTCTGACTTCTGCAGGCGGTGCCGTCCAACAAATTCAAGCCGGCGTGCTGCGGATTGTGCGTGATGTAGGAATTCTTCGCAAGCGACGAAGAAGACGGGCTGAGGCTGAGGCACGCCACGAGAGTGGGAACGCAATGCCAGCCCATCTCCTAGCCTCCAGACCTGTGAGAGACAGTTGGAGCGGCCCGTCCGCAAGTCAGCCTGGGGAAAGGGGGAAGCGCGAGCGCCATAATCGGGGCCAAGCAGCAATCCATTCGTTGACGACACCACCACGTCGATGCTGGGCTCCAGTGGCCCGAGGTGCATGCCGGGAGGGTGGGTAGCCAGGCGCCTGCATCGCCAATAGTGGTGGCCCTGGGGCTGGCGGTGGCGCGAGGCCGCAGAAGGCGCTTCTCTATCTAATTCGAGCCCAAGGAAAGCTCCCGTGGCGACCGGCTGCACCCACAGTTTGGCCCGAACGTTTTCGCCACCTCGAGGTCGGCGGCGTGAGAAGAAGGGGGGGGAAGAGGGCTTTTGTGGTTGCGTAATAGCCGGTGCCTGAGAGAGCCTGACCTTGAGCTCCTAATGAGATGCTCCCACCACCCTGCTGATGTACGAATACTTGTCATCCGAACGATGGGTGATGGCCGTCCGTGCTGTGTTTCAAAGTTCCAAATTATCGTTCGAAGGCCAGTCGGACCTCTTTCTTACGTCTCCCAGCGCCCGTCGACGAAGGGAAACACGCACACCAGCCACAGGCTGCATGTTTCTCCAAACAAATAGCAGCGGAGCAGGTGAAAGGGTGGGTGAGGAAGGATAATAGGAGATGGATATGGAGGTGGGGCTTGGTGGGTGCCATCGGAGAGACCCTGCGAGCAGGTCACGAGCTATCTGCATACAGTGTCGACTCCGCAAAGGAAGTGCAACGCTGGAGCACGAGCTTGCTGAGTGTGACCGTGCCGCTTAGCACTGGCACATGATCTGGGTAGTCTTACTACCTCACTTGTCTTCCTTGCTCGCCCGACCCCACTCACACCTTTTGCCTGTGAGCCTAGAGAGACCTTTTCGAACTAACCGAACCGCGAAGCCAAGCTGGGCTGGTCGGGGGTGCCTGAATTTCGTATCGCGCCCCCAAATCGGTACTTGAACACCATTATTTACTGCCTACCTACCTACCTATGTCCAGTCGTCGGTGTTTGTGCGTAGGTAGGTAGAATCAGCTTGTGCAATCGTCAGACTTCTGCTAATCCGCGTCCCAATTCGTGCCTCGCGCCGCCATTAATAGCTGGTGATCTTGCCCTGCCTTCTTTTGCTCTAAGAAGCTCCCAACATCGAGGCGCACTAGCAGTGGTAGCAGTTAGTAGATACTCAAGTACCTATTAGAGTTAAGGTAGTGCCTGCTCGGATGAAGAGATAAACAGGTACCACGGATAAGATCCTCAGTGGGGCTAATTTCCCAGCCAGCCGCGGTGCCATGTATGTACCGTTATATCCTTGCTCGAGTACTCTTCTTAACAGATAGATCCACAGAGGTACTCACTATGTTTCTCTTTAACCTCCTCTGCCGCCGCTAATCAGGGAAGTTGGCCAGTACTCCGCCAGCACTAGAGGTGGAGGTACTTCCTACCAGATGCACCAGCCCCATGAGCGCCCCCCCCCCCCCCTCCCCCGGTCTGGCTCGTTCAGAGCAGAATGGCGGGCACGTTTTATTACGGTCATCATCTCAGGCTCCTCAGCTCTCGAGACGCCTCTTCCACCCCCCTCCCACCCCCAGAGGTGCGAACTCGCGCCTCATTCACCGACGCCGTTGCCTCCACCAGCTGAACGTCATCCCGTTCGATTGATTGCTCGTTCGACCTCCACCGTCAGACCAGGCCGCCCCGGCTGGTCGCAAACGGCGACGCCTCGGCTTCGCTCGTTGCTTCACGCTGCTGTGCGCCCGATCTTTCGCCATCCTCTGCATCACTCTTTTTTTCTCGCGTTCCTCGCGCTTCACCAAAGCCGCAGCTTACGTGCCTTCTGTTCGCCGTCCCCGCATATCTCCACGCGAGACACTGGCTGGCCTTCTTCCCGCGGGCCCTCCCAAGAGCCGCCCATTTCAGCGTCACGGGGCTGCGGTTTAGTTTTTTCTTCTTCTCCGCCGCTGTTCCATCAGCTTGGATTCACGGCGACAACAAGGTGATTCCCCGCTTATTCCTTAACCTCTCGCATTTCCCCGACCTTTCTCTTCCGCCCCAAGTCTACTCTCCTCCACTTTGCTCGCCGCGCAGCTTGGATGCTACTCAAGTCATCTTTCTGCTCGCCTTTCCTAGCTCTCGGCGGCTCATCCACTGTTCTCAGAGCTGTCAGGGCATGACACATGTTCTTGTTGCTGCTATTCTGCGCTGGCCTTCTGTTCTCGGGACAAGGAGAGAGTCGCTGACAACAATCTCGATCAAGGCGCCATGTCCGGGACTGTTGCTTCGTCCGTGATACCCGCCGAGAACCAACCTCATCTCGGCTTGGGGCAGCTGGCAATCGAGGCAAAGGCCGGCGATCAGGCATTATCAGACGGCACGGGGGGTTCCAAGAGCGACCAAAAGCTTCTCAAGGTACCGTCAAGGTCCTCGTCTCAGCAGAGAAACCAGTCTTCGGCGGCCTCGACCGGCCTTAGTGGAGCAACTGTCACCGATCAACGCAATAGCATCAGCGGGCGTTCAAAGGACTCCAAAAGTAGCTTGACGGGCAGGCATCGCAAGGGCAGCGCCTCAAGTCGTCGGTCTGGCCGTGACAGTGAGCAAGGTAACACCCTCCGAAACTCTCAGAAGTCTTCCGGTGAAGATAAGAAACGGAAGAAGAGGGGCGGCGGTTTGTTGACGCTCCTGGGATGCTGTGTGGTACCTGATTCGGGCCAACCCATCGACGATGGCGACACGGAAAACGTTCAGAAGGTGGAAAAATTACCTCAACGGCCAGCCACAGCCCGGTCGAAACCTCCAACCATACAGGAACAACCTCACCCGAAAATACTTAATGAAAAGGTCTCCCAGCGAACTGATACCACGCCTGCCGTTCATAACGGCAAGGACAGCAGCAACAACGGCGGCAATGACGGATGCGGAAGCGGCGAGAACCAAATCCCGAGCCAGGAGTATCACGACGACGAGCCCAAGCCACCTCCCCCTCCACCCCCTCCAGCTGTCACGATTGATCCACCCAAGTCTGAATGTCAGGACAATGGCAGCGAGCCTCAAGATATTGAGAAGTCCGATGGCGGCGACGAAGACGTCAGAATGAAAGACGCGCCTCCTGTCGACGGTTCGGCAGCAACACCTGCCACCGTTCAAATCGACGAGACTCAAACAAAGATATTGCCCTTGTCTCCTTCACCCCCAAGCCCAGGGACAGTCACCACTCCCGCGCCAGCTGAAGATGAGCCGGCTCCGGCCGTCGAAGAACCTCAGAAATGGCTACTACCTCCCGTGGCCGCGGATCACAAGGGTAGGAAATGTCTAGTTTTGGATTTGGACGAGACGCTTGTCCACAGTTCATTCAAGGTTTGCCTCGATCGGTTTGGTGTGTCGGATCTTGACTGACGCCCTGACAGATTTTGCACCAAGCCGACTTTACGATACCCGTCGAAATTGAGGGCAACTATCACAACGTCTATGTCATCAAAAGGCCCGGTGTCGACGAATTCATGAAGAGAGTCGGCGAACTTTACGAAGTTGTTGTTTTTACAGCATCCGTCTCTAAGGTGAGAAGACTTCGGGCTTCACTTGATTCATTTCTGACCGTACACTAGTATGGCGATCCTCTACTGGACCAGCTGGATATACACAAGGTCGTCCACCACCGGCTGTTTCGGGAGAGCTGTTATAATCATCAGGGAAACTACGTCAAGGACCTGTCGCAGGTCGGACGGGATCTCAAAAATACTATCATCATCGACAACTCGCCGACGTCATACATCTTCCATCCGCAACATGCCGTCCCTATCAGCAGTTGGTTCTCGGATGCACACGACAATGAATTACTGGATCTCATTCCCGTGCTCGAGGACCTGGCCGGCCCTAATGTGGCCGACGTCAGTTTGGTTCTTGACGTCACTCTCTAGAATCCCATGGACAATTCTCCTTCATCGTCAGACTCGACTCGTCGCCTCCTTTCCTCTCTACGAATGATCAGTGTCACCACTGCAGGAAGACCCCCTTTTCGCAACGTTGCTATCATAGCGGAAGGCGTTTGGTTGAAACTTCGTTTCCTGATGTAGATGTATTACTGTCTATTCATGCATGATCGACCACCATGGGGGTGTGTGGAACCAAATGGATCCCCCACCCTGGCCAGAGACGTCCTGTTACTCGAAAGCGCTGGAGGCTTTCGGCCAGAAGTTCTAGCCGGTCCTTGACGGAGATTGTTTATAACAGGCAAAGTCGTTACCTTCGGTGGGTTCGGAAGCTCCCTCGGCAGGAAAGCCACAACACGGCAAGCGAGGAGTTGTGGAGTGGAGGAAGAGCTGGATCATCTGTCCTCTTTCGACTGGATCTACGGTCCCGACGGTCGGCCGCCGCAGCGATCCGCACCAGGCGACTCGTCGGGTAGCAGGCTGTTCAGGCTGGGCCATGCCCTCTCGTCCCTTTGTCGTTTCTCTTCTTCTCTAACCTCCTCTATCTTCTCCCCTCCCCGTTCTCCGTAGGAGAAAAAGGGAGGGGGCAAATGGTGGTAGCGGCGAGTCATTGGTGCCCATTAACACTATAACGGGCTCCTCCGCGGTTATGTTGACTTTCCACTGCACCTCGCTCCAGCGGGCTGTACGTATCTATATATAATCGCGAGTCTGCTAGCAAAGGTGGGCTGGGCAGCTGGGTTTGAGACTACGAACTACGTGGTGAGGTTTCGTAGATTCTGGAGGAGAAGCTGACGCCGAAGAAGTCCTCGAATTCCTTCTAGCGAAGGACGCCGTGGGTGAAACAAGGAAAACAATAGAATTTTATGGGCGCCGATATGCTCCGTTTAGCGAAGGCTCGAGAGAGAATGGCGTTGAGAAGAGATCCGGGGGGTGGATACTCGAACTCGGTCAACGTGGCTGCGGCGGATCAACATTTCGCCGGCCGCCGCACCCTTCTCCGTTGGAGACTGTGACTGTGGCCTCATCTCTGCCACCCGAAATTCAAACCAGGCACGCAAGTCTTCGTCTGCCCGCGTCGCCGCACCTTGTCGACCACGAAATTCGACCAGGTCTGTTTCAAAAGAAAGCGAAGAGCGGCTCAAGCACCGTGACGATGGTATGGCTGGATAGCGCCTCATTCTGTCGAGAGGCCCTGGATTACGGGATGCTGACTAGACCAGTCTTCTTCACGTCCCTCGTCCCCCGCGAACTCGCCGGCGACGGCCAGCGGCGTCAGCAGCGGCCGCCACTCGTCGCCGACGCCCCCCGGCGGTGCCAGGACTGCGATCCGGCGGCGGGCGGCGGCGGACCAGAAGGAGAAGATTGCCAATGCTCGGCCGACGAGCACGAGGGCTGCCGGCGCTGGAGGGTCCAGCAGCACCATGCTTAGTAGGTCGCACCCGCTGAGCTCGGCCTGTCTGATGATGAGTTTTAACGCTGGTCTCACGTAGGGCTGTACACGGATGAATCGCCCGGGCTCAAGGTCGACCCCGTCATCGTCTTGGTTCTCTCTCTCGTCTTCATCTTCAGTGTTGTCGCTTTGCACAGTGAGTGGATCTCGCTTGTTTTCTTATGACGGCACGTCTAACGGGCATGTATAGTCATTGCCAAGATTACGCGACGATTCTCGAGCTAGGCCGGACATTGCAGTCGGGCGGGTGTCGTCCATTTCAATGGGAACAAGATGGTGGAGAGCGAAGGACAAGGAGCGGGACGAGACGAGGAGGAGCAAGACGGTGGTAGCCCATGTACGAGTGTTTGTGATAAGCGAACGGGTTTTGGCACAAGAGGAGAAGATGCAGGAGCAGCATGCATGCTGTGCGCGACGTGGTCAAATCTGCTGTATCTGACGAGGGTGTGGCGGTTTCGGGACAGAGAGTCGTAAGTTTGCTGCGATTGACTGCGCCGGCACAGGCATACCTACTTACCTACCTACCTACCTACCTACCAAGGTGTATATGTATGTGCGCATCTGCTGCTGCGGCTGAGACGTTGCCGGTGGGGCAACTGAGGAACTGCGTGTTGAAGGTTCGACAACACAGACGTCATCCTGCTTCGCCCCCTCGCTCCAGGTGCCCACCTATCTACCTACCTATTATTTACCTATACACTAAGATAGTGGAGTACTACGATCGTTCAGTGCCAGCCTCTTCGACTAACCCCTACCACGGACCCAAGGCTCTTTCTCTAGTACCCGGCTTAAAGGCTGCTTGGCTGCTATTGAGGCTGCTACAGCCGTCGTCACTACCTACAACGCGCGGAGGGAACAGGCAAGCGCTGTTCGATACTGCCCCGCGTGTCACGTCACGTTGGTCCTCATGCTTGGCTTCGCCTCATATCTATCTCATCGCTCTGAAGCGGCCTGAGCGGAGAAAGAGGGAAAAATTGTCGACATTGTCTCGCACAAGAGGCCATGGTCATGGACCCTTCCGTCGTGCCGCGTCTCGGCCCGCCCGCCGATGCGCCTCCTCCTTATGGCGCCCATCTCGACCACGTTCGCTTTTCGCAACCGGGCTTTGAGGCTGGCGCCGAGATAACTGGTACGCCGGGCACGTTACGTGGCTGGAATGTTGCTGACGTCTTCAGAGGATGGCCGGGTCAATATCAACATCAACACCAAGAATACGAGGCTGGCTCATCTCCTCGCTGCGACGCTCCGTAGCCAGCCTTCGCCGTCGCCGGCTTACTCCCCGGAGCCAAGCAGGGAGTTTCAGCCGCCTCCGCCTCTCAACGTCGTTGTTCAGATCGTCGGTTCGCGGGGTGACGTCCAGCCGTTTGTGGCCTTGGGTAAGGTCCTTCAAGAAGAATATGGTCATCGGGTTCGCATCGCCACACACGCCACCTTCCGCGACTTCGTTCTCCACAATGGGCTCGAGTTCTTTGACATCGGCGGCGACCCTGCCGAGCTCATGGCCTTTATGGTCAAGCATCCCGGCCTCATGCCGGGCATGGACGCCCTCAAGAGTGGCGAGATCAGCAAGCGGCGCAAGGGCATCCAGGACATTTTGCTGGGCTGTTGGCGCTCTTGCATCGAACCCGGCGACGGCTCTGGGCCGCCGCTGAAACCCCATCCTCGGAACGAGCCGTTCGATCTGTCAGCTGGGCTGCCGGGCGACTCGAGCCTGAAGCCGTTCGTGGCCGATGTCATCATCGCGAATCCACCGAGCTTCGCTCATGTCCACGTCGCCGAGAAGCTGGGCATTCCGCTGCATATGATGTTTACGTGAGTCTGCACAACCCTCCATCTCCGAGAGGGTGTTGCTGAAGGACGAGGCAGCATGCCCTGGTCCCCCACCAGAGCTTTCCCACATCCCCTCGCCAACGTCGAGTCTTCCAACGCAGACGATGGCATGACCAACATCTTGACTTACACGCTAGTCGAGATGTTGACCTGGCAGGGTCTCGGCGATGTCATCAATCGTTTTCGAGAGAAGGCACTGGATCTTCCACCCCTTTCCTTTATCTTTGCCCCTGGCCTCCTCACCCGGCTCAAGGTGCCTTATACCTACTGCTGGTCACCGTCGTTGATTCCCAAGCCGAATGACTGGGGCAGTAGGATTGACATCTCGGGCTTCTACTTTCTCGATCTGGCCTCGGCCTTCACCCCCGACCCTGCGCTGGGGGCTTTTTTGGAAGCTGGCCCGCCGCCGGTCTACATCGGTTTTGGGTCCATCGTCGTCGACGACCCTGATGCCATGACGCGCATGATTTTCGGCGCCCTTCGTCAGTCCGGCGTCAGGGCTCTAGTGTCCAAAGGCTGGGGCGGTCTAGGCGTCGACGATGTTGGTCTGCCCGAAGGCGTCTACATGCTTGGCAACGTCCCGCACGACTGGTTGTTCCAACACGTCTCCTGCGTGGTCCACCATGGCGGTGCGGGTACCACCGCGGCTGGGATCAAAGCTGGCAAGCCCACCTTTGTCGTTCCTTTCTTCGGTGATCAGCCCTTCTGGGGTGCCATGGTGGCAAGGGCCAAGGCCGGGCCGGAGCCGATACGCTACAAGGACCTGACGGCAGAAAAGCTGTCTGAGGCCCTCCGCTTTTGTCTGAGGCCAGAGACCAAGGAGCGGGCCAAGGAGCTGGGCGAGAGAATCCGTAAGGAGCGCGGCACAAAGGCCGGCGGTGAGAGCTTTCACCAGCAACTCGACGTGGAGTCTCTTCGGTGCGCTGTCGCACCAAATCAGGCAGCGGCGTGGCGCGTCAGGCGGAGCAAGGTTCAATTGTCTCCTTTGGCTGCCGCGGTCCTCGTCGAAAAGGGGTTCCTCCAGTACACGGATGTCAAGCTGTACGAAGACTCCTTTTTCACCTTGTCGCGCCCCGCACCGCTCGCTAACCGTGTCCCAGATATCGGCCTCGCGAGTACAACACGGACGACCAGCCTCCGGATCCGATTACGGCCGGCGCATGCTCGCTTGTTGGAGATCTCAGTGGAATCGGCATGGCCATCGCCGACATGCCGCGAGAGATGTTTGGATCGAACAAGCGGAGCAAAGATGGCGCTGCTCCTGGCTCGCCCCCAGCAAGAGACATCAGCAGGGAGGCTTCGAGGGTCGAATCTGGTGAAGAGTTGGTCAGTTCGACGTCGTCTGCGCCGACGGGAGCGGGCCAAGGCACTCCTCAAGCGTCCAGCAGCCAGCCGAGGCAGGGGACCACTAGCCCGGTCTCAAGTCCTCAGGGCTTCAGCGTGGAGGCGGCCGTCGACGCTGGAAGAGGCGTTGGCCGTGTCGTGTCCACCGGTGTCAAGTCGCCCATGAATTTTTGCCTTGGACTAGCCAAGGGGTTCAGGAACGTTCCCCGGCTGTACAATGACGACACCGTTCGGCCCACGGAAAAAGTGACGGACTTGAGCAGCGGCATCAGAGTTGCCGGCAAGGAATTGGGATTGGGCTTTTTCGATGGAATCTCGGGACTCGTGACCCAACCGATGCGCGGGGCTGAAAAGGAGGGCGCCAGCGGCCTCATCAAAGGGTTCGGCAAGGGCATCGGGGGCCTGATCGCGAAGCCCGCTGCCGGTAAGTCGGTATGCCCTACTGGTTTAGGATTGGGGGCTAACGCTGGGCCAGGATTCTGGGGTGTTCCGGCGTACACGATGCAGGGCGTTCATGCCCAAGTTTCCAAGCTGTTTTCGAAGAGCGTGCAGAACTACATCATGACGTCTCGAGTCCTTCAGGGCCAGCGCGCCGCGGCGCAGACCACTTCTGAAGAGAAAGACGAGATGGTCGAACGATGGAATACGCTGAAGCCCGGCCTCAAGGAGTTTTACGCGACAAGGCAAAAGGGCACGGCGTCGGGCGGGTCAGCAGCGATCGGGCAATCACGGCGGGATGGAGAGGAAGAAGGAATTCTAGACGGCAAGGCGAGTCGGAGGCGTACTCGTCGTCCTCTCTCGGAGATTATGGATCTGAAGGCTCAGAAGAAAGAGCTGAAGAAGCATACGCCGCCGTCGGTGTCAAGCGGTGGCCTCGGTCTCCCATCCAACGGGTCCGACGACGCGGAATACGAAAGGGCCATTCGGCTTTCCGTCCAGGAAACGTCGCGGGGAAATGCCGAAGAGGACGCGTCCATCGAAGCTGCCATTCGCAAAAGCCTACAGGCGATGCGACAACGAGGGGGTCTGCTGGAGCTCATCCCGGCATCAAGCGAGGGGGAGGAGAAGAAGAAGGAGGTGAAGGATAAGAAGGTGAAGACGGAAAAAATGAAGCACGACGATGTGTTCGAAAGCGAGGACTTGACGATTACGGACGAGGAGTACCAGAAGCTAGTCGAGGAAGCCGTCCGAAGGAGCCTCGGCCAGCGCGCAGACAGGGACGACGAAGACGACGAGGAGGCGGCGGCCATGAAGCACGCCATGGCAGCCTCGTTGGAGGAGTCGCAGCGGGCGGCAGCCCAGCGGTCGGAGGAGGACATTGTGCTCGACTTCATCAAGAGGCAGAGCTTGGCGGAGGAGGAGATTCAACGGCGGGTGCGCTCGGCAGAGGGGGCCGCGGAGCACAGGGGCTCGGATGACGATGAGGAGCTACTTGCGGCGATTGAGGAAAGCCTGCGGATGCGCCGAGGCGAAAGGGAGGTCACGTCGGAGCCGGCGACAGGATGATGGGATCAACGGGGGACTTTTTTTTTGGGGCTTGCTGTGTTCTCCTCCGCCGGGGAGTGGTATATAAGAGGAATATACATGAACGATCTTTCGGCGTCGAACTGTGGCCAACGGAATAACCGTGTTCATTCACTTACTTATCTTTGCAAACAGACCGCCTCTCACGTCCAAGACGAATCAGGGCGGTATTCACGATCGCAAGCACCGAGGAATACAACCAAAGTAGCCGGCCGAAATTCGGCCAACGAGATGACGTTGGAAAAAGAAGAAAAATGGAAACTTGTTAAGCCGAGCTGCGATGCTGCGGCTACAGAGCAGAGGAGACGACGCGTCGTCTGCTCCGCGGTGCCCTCACAGTGTGCTGGCCCCCTTCCATCGTCATGCAAACTCGGAGTCTTGTCAAACCCATTTTGCCATCCGCGAGAAAATATAGAAAAAAAGACAAAGAGGACAAGGTGATGACCGGAGAGCTAGACATGCATCATGTCGGCGAGGTATTTGAGAGAAATTTGAGCCACATGATTCGAGCGCCGTGAAGAGCATCCGCAAACGCCACGGCCAGCAGGAAGAATGGTAGCGGCAGGCTAGGCATACGTTTGGTGCGATGGAGGTTCCGACGTGTACTGCGGCGGCCGGCCGTCTTGGGCCATGGCCACGACGTCAGGCCGGGTCTCGAGCGGTTGGCTGAAGTTACAGATATTGCAGGTTACGTCGGTGTAGCCCTTGATGGTGAAGGGGAGGATAGGCTGGTCGGGGAGAGAGCGCGCCGTCAGAACGAGGGCCGAGGAGTTCAATTCAGAGGGAAGGGGGCGCTAACAATAAAGCAGACGGTGAACCACGGGTGGCTCTTGATGACGTGGCCAGCCATGTTGCCGCAGTGGTGGCACTGGCATACAATGCCCTCGTAGCCGCGGACGTCTCTGCGGAAGTTGTGCTCGCCGCAAAAGAAGAAGAAGAACATGGCTGGTTTCGTTGGCACCGAGCCAGCGCGCCTTTCGGTAGAGGAGGGAAGGGGAGTGGTGAGATGGAAGGAGTGAACGAAGATGGTCGATTTTCTTTCTCACGATGACGACGCGGGGAAGGAAGACGCGGTGGCTGGATCGATGGATAAAACGAAAGACGGCTGATTTGTCTTGGATGTGAGTGAGACAAGGACCCTTGTTGTGTTTTTCCTGGAGACGCGTCATTGATGTAAGCTCGGTTGGTATTCTTTACCGCACCAACTCACTGTAAGAAGTCTGGTCGTTGGGTCAAGGAAAGACGGAACAGGGGAACGTCCCCCCTCCGACTCTCTAGAGATCGGGACAAGAGACGAGGGTTCGACAAGAGAGAGAGAGAGAGAGAGAGAGAGATGACAAGAGATCGCCCGGAGCGGAAGGGGGGCGGGAGGGGGAGGGGTGAAGAAAAAAGGAAGGGTAAGGGGAAGAAGAGAGGGTTTGGTTTGGTTGGTTGGCTGGAGGAGGAAAAGGATGAGTAGCAGGAGCTGGGGGGCCCGAGCAGGAGCAAGGAGGAGGAGGCGGCGCTGGCGGAGGCGGTGACGCCATTCGAGGAGGGGTGGGTGGGTAGCCGGTACCGGCTGGGCGGGTAAGATTTGTGGCTGTGTTGAGGTTACCGTTACCTGCGCGGCAGAGCCTTCATCTTCCCCCACATTGAGAAAAGAAGGTTCTCCGCGCGGGCCGTGCGGGCACTCTGTTTTTTTTTTTTTTTTTTTTTTTAATCCTCATCCATCCATTCACCATCATCACCACTCATTCGCCTCTACCTGTCCATGCTATGCTCTACGACCTCAACCTCGTCTGGTCTACCGCAACGGCCCCCGACCGTCTGGCCCAGACGCTCTCCCTCGCCGCCTCGCTCGGTTACGGCGCCGTCGCGCTGAATCACTTCCTCGAGCTCCCTCTGCCCGCCAAGTCGGAGCCGCCGCCCTGGCCGGTCCTCGGCGACTCGGACGAGCCCCGCGTCCTCCGCCGTGCGACGTTATCGCTCGCCGACCCGGCTGCTTCCAATTATCGACTGCCGGCGCTGGCTGCCGTCTACGACCTTCTCGCTATCCGCCCGCTGACGGAAAAGGCCTTTCAAAATGCTTGTCTTAGCCTGGATATCCCCCTCATCTCCCTCGACTTGACCGCCCACTTCCCCTTTCACTTCCGGCCCAAGCCATGCATGGCCGCCGTTGCGCGAGGTGTGCGCTTCGAGCTTTGCTATGCCCAGTTGCTGGCTGCAGACGCCCGCGGTCGCGCAAACTTCATCGCCAATCTCACGAGCCTCGTCCGCGCCACTCGCGGTCGTGGCTTTGTCGTCAGCAGCGAGGCCAAGACTGCCTTGGCTCTGCGTGCTCCCGCCGATGTCGTCAATCTCCTGAGCGTCTGGGGGCTCGCCAATGAAAAGGGGCTCGAGGGGCTCCGCGCCATTCCTAGGAGCGTCGTCGTCAACGAAGCCATCAAGAGGCGCGGCTTTCGCGGCGTCGTCAACGTAGTACAATTGGCCTCCCGCCAAGAAGCCACCGCCGAGACCGTCTCTCCGGACCGCGATGCTGTATCCGCACCTACGAGCCAGAAGCGGAAAAACGCAGACGCCGCCCAGCCTCTGAGCAAGCGGCAGGCCAAGAAGATGAAGTTTGCTGCTCGAGCGGCTGCCTCGGAGAATAAGAAGACCGGGGCATCATGATGGCCTCTTGTCCCACGAATACCAGACACTGATACCCCCATGGGGCCACAGGGCCGCAAGAGCAACTGTCAGCCCCTCTCAGGGGAGGGGGGCTTGGACAAAAGCGTCTCTCAGCTCAACCAGAGTCTGGACAAGCACGAAAGACCCTGGCCCTGCGCATTGCCATCTGCAAAAGGGGAGGAAAGAAGCAGATGGGTCAACCCAAGCTTCCGGGCAGATCCATCATGTCTCGAAAAGCTGCTTCGCTGGCAAACCGACTTAGCGCCGTCTATAAAGTCAGCAACGCCATAGCACATCTTTTAGCAGCCCCAAGACGGAAACGCGCCGCTTCGAGGGCTGCAATTGTCCGTGCCGATGCGGAAGATGGATCAGTCCCCGTTCTCCCTGCGGCCTTTTCTCTCTCTCTCTCTCTCTCTCTCTCTCTCACCCTCCTTGATAACCAATGCCCAGCCTCGACTCGACTCGTACCGCGCGAATAATACCACATTATACCCGAATCGACAAGACCATGCCACAGCCCCCCCTTGATTTCTCATACTCGTTTGAGCTTTGGGCGCCCTTTTAACCCACCTTAGTTAGGGTGGGGGGAGGTCTCAAGTCGGCCGTCGCACTCGGCACGTGTCCGTGCGAGTCCGTCCTGTCGATCAATCTTCATCCAGACTCGAGTCATTAAAGCCGTCGACGGTGGGTGTATGTAACATTAAAAAAAACCTGGGGAGAGGGTGCGGGGGGAGGGGTTGGGAAACGGGCAGCGACGTCGTTGAAAAGATGCTCTAGACTAGCGTAGTCGGGAAACTGTGAGCTGCCAATACTAGCTGTTCCGGTCAATCAAACAGCGGCGGCCAGGGGGGGGGGGGGGGGGTCCGGCACGGGATACTCGAGGCCTCAGAACTCGCGCAAGTGTTTGTCGGTCGACGGTACGCCTTTTGTGCGAAGTTTAACGGCGAAAAAGCGAGGTCATGTTCAGCTGTCCACTTTTGAAACCATCTCTCGGATAGCCGGCAATTCCATCTTCTAGATATAACAACTTCAGCCCTCGACGCCCCCTATCCACCGCTCGAGAGACTAGACAGTAGAGCATGCATCCAGCTGCCAAGACGAAAACAACCCCTCGTCTCCTATCTCTGCGAGGGCACAGTGAAGCGAGATAAGATACTCGCCCAGCTAGACTCCGTACATTAAACGTGAAGCTCGTCTTTGCAAGCCGCTCGTCGGCAAAGCTCCTTAACGGCCATTCTCCTATTTCGGCCCGAGAGCTCCTAAGTCAAGGCCGGAGCTCAGTACCACGTTATTCGAATTACCCCCCGGGGGGGCCGTGTTGCTGGGAGGAGGAGGGGCCAAGTTGCTGGGGGGGGGAACGGCCGTCGACTGGGACGCCTGAGCCGGCGGAGGCTGTACATCCTGAGGGGCCTGAACCTGAGCCGGCGGCGGCGGCGGCGGTTGCTTCTGTTGCTGCTGTTGCTGCTGCCGCTGTTGCTGCTGCTGCTGCTGTTGCTGCTGTTGCTGCTGTTGCTGCTGTTGCTGCTGTTGCTGTGGCGGCTGCGTAGCTGCAGACGGCGGCGGCGTTGTCAAGGTCGTGGAGGGGGAGCTGAGCCCGATATTGGCCAAAGGTATAGTCTTAAGTGCCGCTCCCTGGTTGCCATTCGCTGCTTGCGAGACGGAAGACTGTGCCTGTTGGTTGTTGTTGTTGTTGTTATTGTCCTGGAGGACGCCCATGACGACTCCGTTTATGACGCACTGGCTCTGACCATTGACGACCCTGACGCCGCTGTTGACGACGCCCTGATTGGAAAGATTGATGAGCTCCACACCATTGCCCACCGCGGCGTTATTGCCACCACCGCCATTGATTAAGGCGATGCCACCGCCGTTTTGGTTCTGTCCGGAGAGGATAACGGTGCTGCCGCCGTTGCCGTTGATGCCTTGATTATTTATGTTGTTGCCAATAACGCCGTTTTGATTCTGCCCGGAGAGGACAACGGCGCTGCCGCCGTTGCCGTTGACGCTTCGATTGTTATTGTTGTTGACGATAGCGCCATTTTGAAGATTGGAGCCGCCGGGATTGTTCACATTGTTGTTCAAGTTTTGTGGCCCAAAGCCGCCGTTGTTGATGACATTGGCGTTTTGTGACCCAGAGACGCCGGTGGCGGCGGCCTGTTGTTGCCCAGAGTCAGTACATACGCTTCTGGTCTGACTGACAAGGATATAGACGCCTGATACATACAGCATTTGCAAGCACGGTCTTGGTCTCGGTAAAAGTCTCTGTGATGACCTTGATGTCGGTTTGGCGATCGTTCGGCTTCTCTACGTTAGCGGGCTCGTCGAAATGGTCATCCACAGTCTCGAGGATCTTACCGAACAAAGGGTTTGCGTCACCGTCACGGCGCCGGCGCCCTGATTATTGGCTTGGAAGTTGTTGCCGTTGCCGTTGCCGTTGAGATTCTGAACATTGCCACCGCCATTGTTGCGGTTGCCGTTGCCGTTGCCGTTGCCGTTGCCGTTGAGATTCTGAAAATTGCCGACGTCGTTAAAGCCTGAATTTTGTTGGGCGTTGCCTCCGGAACCTGCATTTCGGCTATGGGCCATACGACCGAAGCTCGCACTTCTGAACATGCGAAAGCGGTGGGGGGGGGCCCTATGCCTCGCATACAGCTCGTGATCTGGTCCTTCACGAGCGAGCCCTGTGGCCTAATCCCTAGAGTCAGCCAAGCGGGAAAAGGACAACGACATGAGGAGGGAGGCGGCTACCAGCACACAAAGGCATGCAACCAGGACGCTGGAAGCCCCGAGACGCATCGTTGGCTGCGCTGTGCTGCGCTGCAGCTCGTGGGATTATGCGCTGGTAGAACAAGCAACAGCCCAGCTGTTGAATCCAACTCGATGCAACAAGATGTCAAAGAAGTACAAGTATATGACAAAGAAGAATTATTAAGTTCATAAAAGGCGGGTAAATGATGGATGATGATGATGATGATGATGATGATTATTCCATTAACCCGTCAACTTCCTTGGCGAAAGTTGTAGAAAGGGTGCAAGACGATCCGCACAGCGCAGAGGTAGAGATTGCATAAAGGAGCGCATGGGTGCGGGAAGGCGGCGACATAAACGCACAGATATCAGGGAGTCCTGATCGACACATCGGTCGAGGTTTCGACAAAGTCAAAACCCAGGGAGGCTAGATGACACAAGAAGTGCCGTGGACGAGATAAGCGGACGTCTAGTCGTCTTTGCGAAGTTGGATAGGAGTAGGGTGGGTGGTTCAAACGGAGTTACCGTTGCGTTAGCCCGTGTCTGAGACGGCAGCCCGACGCGAGTTGTCACGGACATGGGCTGAGCGAAGAGGACTCCATGTGGGGCCGGGGGTTCCCAAGGAGAGGCTTTTTGGGGGAAAAGCGGAACGTTGCAAACCGCCATGTGACTTTGCACCTTCGTACGAGACGATTCTGTCCAATGTCGCCTGAGCTCTGGCGGGAGGAAGGGGTTGGGCACGTTTGATGTTCCGAGAGGTGGTGGTGGTGGTGGTGGTGGTTGAGGGAAAATTCGCTAACGACTTCGCTTCCTTACTGAGCTATTCCACCGCCCCATGGCGAGTGAGAGAAAGGGGGTCCTTTGTCGCGGGAAATGAAGATGAAGCTGAAGCCGTGGCTGTTTTTGAACGAGGCCCTCGCCTCTTTCTGGGCCATCAAGAGTCATGGTGTTGCTGAGGACTGGGAGACGAGCGCCCAATGTAGGTTGTGGTCATCTTTTCTTTTCTTTCTTTTTTTTTTTCTCCCTCACGATGATTTTGACGGTATCTTGAAGGCTGGGGTTGGTAGAGCAACCGGGAGAGATGGGGGAAAAAGACCAAAAGCCATGATGAAGTCGATGATGAGATGAAGTTGCAGTCAAGCGACAAGTAGGTAGTGACTTCCCCGCCCAGCGATGACAAAGACGCTTCTTCTGTTCCTCCGCAACCGGATGACAAAGCTCCGATGGCAGCAGCCAGCCAGCTCGCTCAAGACGGATAAGATGCTCGATGCTCGACGAAAGGCGTCTAATGCGGCGCAGGTTAGTCCGTAGTCAGAAACCATCGTCATAGACTCGCGGCGAGTTCCGTCATGGCTGCCTCGTGTCCCGCCGTCCAACTGATGGCCACAAACAGTCCGTAGAATCACTAAACTCGGCAATCTCTCTCAATCTCTCTCTGTCTCTCTCTGTCTCTCTCTCTCTCTCTGCTAACTTCTTCGCCCTGTCGGTCTATTTTCCATCAACAACTCTCCCTCGCACTTGAGTCGTATCGAGACAGACCAACCTACTTCTCAATGGCAACCGTTCACGTGCTGGACAACTACTACCTCGCCATCACGGCCCTCGTCACCATCGCCTACCAGCTCCTCTTCTTCTCCTTCGCCTACACCTTCAAATTCGACAAGTTAACCGGTTCGCTTTCCCTCCTCTTCCTTTCGCAATCCATAAAAAGGCCCCCCATCACCCCCCCCCCAAAAAAAAAGGGGGAAAAGGAGCTCACAATATCGCAGACCTCGCCGGCGGCTCCAACTTTGCCGTCCTCGCAATCCTCACCATCTCCCTCTCCGGCCATCATCATGCCCGCCAAGTCGTAGCCTCTCTCTTCCTCATCATCTGGGCCGTTCGCCTTTCTGGCTTCCTCTTCTTTCGCATCCTGCAAACCGGCTCCGACGACCGCTTCGACGACAAGCGCGACAAGTTCTTCCCCTTTCTCGGCTTCTGGGTCTTTCAGATGCTCTGGGTTTGGACTGTTTCCCTCCCTGTCACCGTGCTCAACTCTCCCAACGTCACGCAGTACCCGCAGCATGCCTTTGGCACCGGAAGAGACATTGCCGGCATCGTCCTTTTCATCATCGGCTTTCTCATGGAGGCTGTTAGCGATGTGCAAAAGTATAGGTTTCGCCAGTCGCACGACGGAAGTGCCGTTTGCGACAAGGGCCTCTTTGCCGTCTCACGACATCCCAACTACTTTGGCGAGATCATCATTCAATTCTGTGAGGGCACCTTCTGTCCTCTTGGTTGGACTCGGCTAATGCAGGGGGCGCACCACAGCTATATTCATGATAGCCGTCTCCTCTGCCGCTGACGGCTATGTCGGCGGCCAAGCCTACAAGGCTTTATACGCCACCATCCTCGGCCCCTTTTTCCTCACCCTCTTGCTCATGTTTGTTTCCGGCCTGCCGCTGTCGGAGCGGCCCAAGGCCAAGGCACGTTACGAAAAGGGAAATAACTGGTTCGAGTACCAAGGCTGGCTCCAGCGCACCAGTATACTCATTCCCTTCCCGCCACAGCTCTACGCCAGGCTTCCCATTTTCCTCAAGCGCACCGTCTTCCTCGAGTTCCCCATGTATGTCTTCGACCCGGCCAAACACTCGGATCACTCTCTCCCGGGAGGCGACTCTGAGACGGCCGATGGGCGGGGCAGACAGAGCGGCGAGGAGAGGTTAATGTGAGGCATGCCACGAGTGTCGCTTCGGTCCGGGAGGACCATCGATTTTGTAGATGTTTCCCGGAGACGGCCCTTGATGATGGGCCCTGGGGCAAACCATGTAAATAATGATGCCAGTGTAAATAACGACATCACGCTGTACCTGAAACAGCGATCCTGACGAAGATGCTTGAAACTTTCGTCAAAGTCCGAGTCTTCGGCATGTCGCCATACCGAGGGTACAGCCCCTTGACAAGGTCGACGGTGATGACAAGGGCTGCGTTTGAGGCAAATCGAGACGTCTGACTCGGTTGCACTTCGATAGTTGATGGCCGCTTCCTCGTAAACGAAATGGCTCCCTGAACCATCCCATTCATGCCTGGCATGAGACATGATTGAAGTGATCAACTGCAGTCGCGTGCCCTGTGGCTCCACCGGTCGCCCGTCAACCCACGCAACAGGTTTCGCCGGCAATTGAACCTTGGTAGTGTCTGAAGGATGAAAGGTGAGCGATTTTTCGACAAGTTAAACGATGACTCGCTCAAGGCCGCTCGTCTCCATGCTATGCAATGTCGTCTCTGTCGCATCGAGGGTCTCGGGCGGAATGTTGACGCCCTCAAGGCCCTTCTTGACACCCACCTTTCTCTCATACTCGACGTTCCTCGGCAGCTCAAAGTCTCCGCGGGATGCGAACCAGAGTAAGGTTTCCGGCTCGGGGCCCCTCTCGAGCCGCGACTTATTGGCCTCGCCGCTGTCGTCCTCGTCATCGTCCTCGTCCTCGTCATCGTCATCGTCGCTCTCCTCGTCGAGGGCGCGCCTCAACCCGGTCCGGACACTGTCGACGCCCAGCGCCCGCTCGTCAGCGGTAAAGACCTGCCCGGCCTCGTCGCGGACATAGGTAGCGATGCGCTCGTGCGTCCACTGCCGCACGTCATCCCAAATATCCTGCAGGGCGGCGATGCCCTCGGACGTAGCTAGACGTGCAGCCTCGCGTCCGTCGGCCACCAGCTCCTCGACGTCCGGTTCGAGCTTCTTGCGCAGCAGTTGTGTCAGCACGCCCTCCTGCGTGCGGCCGGGGTAGTTGGTCGCTGGATGCAGCGCCATGCGGCTGAAAAGGTCGGCATTTTCGCTGAGGCTGTCCAGCACCGTTTGCAGGTTGCGCTGCAGAATCTGGGCCGAGGCTTGGAGAGACGAGCTTTCCGTGTCATCGTCAAATAATCGAACCGCATCACGAGGGGATTCAAGCGAGGGGGGGGATACGAACGGGTGAGGCAGCGGGTTGCTCTTGAGAAGATCCATCTTGAGGCTTTGGATGCTGCTCGAAAGCTGCGCCAGTCGAGCCACCAACTGCTCGACCGACTTGAGCTCGTCTTCGTCGAGGCCGAGCGTCGCCATGGCGGCTGCAATGGGGAGGAACTTCTTCTTTATTAGACAGGCGAAAGAGTTGAGATGAGAGTTGAGAGAACTCATGAAAAATTCCCACCAAGAAAATCATCGGTACGGAGAAAATACGGATCCAGTCATACATTCTGTGCGTTCTGTGCAAGTATCCTTAAAGTTTCCCCAGCCAGATGCTCCCCTCCCAACTCAACTCCTCAACTCCAGGCGCGGGGGCAATCGGTAGAGTTTACCTAATGCAGTAATCATCCACTCGGCACTCCACTTGCAACAGCAGAGCCTCAAGCGCCTCCCGCGGCACTCTCACGACGACCTTGCCAAACTCTTATAACGCCTCGACCAGTGCGCCTCCCTCTCCCTGTCTCACCGTCTTCCCTTCTCTCGCTCCGCGCGTGTCTCGAGGCCATGCCCTACTCCTCCCACGGAACCAGCCGTGCCAAGGGGGGATCCGACCTCTACGCGCGCAGCGAGAAAAAAAAAAAAGGGGGGGGGGGGGGGGGGGCGGACGTAGGTAGGTAGGTAGGTAGTTCTGTATGTATGCGGGTACGTCGTCTCGGCCTCGGCTCGCTAGAGAAGCCAAGACTGTGCTCGTGCAGGCTGGGCAGGTTCGTCAATCTTGGCGCCGTCTCGCGGTCGCCGCATCGTCCCCCTCTTTTCGTCTTCTTCGTGGCCGACTCTTCATCCGCGGGTCGAGTCGACCGTCTTGTTGCACGGGTACGACTTGGAGTCGACAAACGGGTAGCGCGCGCGGCGCTCGAGCGTGTCGAGGGGGATCGTGGAGCGAATGTATCTGCAAGTAGTGTCAGCCCGCGCCCATTGGTCGTCTCTCCCACTCTACCATCAACAAGCAAGGCAAAAAGAAGTTACTTTGTCCGGCCGTCGTCGATGGGGTCAAAGTCCCAGCTGGTAAAGGTACCCTGCTTCAGAGCGTCCCACACCAGGCGACGGCGGCGCTGCGACTGCAGCACCTCGGCGGTGATGGCGTCAAAGTCCCACCGGGCCTTGGCCTCGGCGTCGTACTGGGCGAAGATGGCTTTGGCGGCGGCCTGGGCGGGGGTCTGAGGCGCGACGTTTCGCAGGCGCGCCAAGTTGTCGAGCTCGAGCGGATCGTCGTCGAGGTTGTACAGCTGGGGCTCGTCGGCCGGACAGGTAATGTACTTCCAGGGACCTCGGCGGATCATCATGATGGGACGGACTGTGCCCTCGCCCGTATACTCGGCCAGGACGGTGTCGTGGCCTCCGTCGCGGCCCATGAGATGGGGCAGCATGCTGAGTCCGTCCATGGGCAGGTAGGGGGCCGGCTTGACGCCGATGAGGTCGCAGATGGTGGGCAGCAGGTCGAGCGTCGAGACGTTCTGCGACACGTGACGGGGCTCGAACCAGCGCGGATAGTTGACGAGCAGCGGCACGCGCACCGACGACTCGAAGTAGCTCATCTTGTACCAGAGCCCGCGCTCACCGAGCATATCGCCGTGGTCGCCGCTGAAGATGACGACGGTGTCTTCCGTCAGGCCGGCGTCACGCAGCGTCTCGAGCAAACGGCCGATGCAGTCGTCGACGTAGCTGACGGAGCCGTAGTAGGCCCGCTTGGCCCGTCGGATCTGGTCGTCGGTCAGATCGTGGTCCCAGAGGTCGGAGACGTGCATCAATCGCTTGCTGTGCGAGTCGAGCTTTTCCTTGGGGATGCGGGCCTTGGGCAGGGCGATGTCGACGCCTTCGTAGAGGTCCCAGTACTTTTTGGTGATGGTGTAGGGGTCGTGAGGGTGCGTGAGGGAGACCTGAGGAAAAGGGCGTCAGCAATTCCATCTCTCTCCTCTCTGTCTCTCTCCGTCTTTCTCTCCGTCTCCGTCTCTCTCTCTCGACGTCGAGTCCTACCGTCAGGGCAAAGGGCCGCTTCCCCGGCCCCTGACGCACATGGTCCCACAGATACTGGGTGCTGCGGAACATGACCTCCTCATCGTAGTCGAGCTGATTGCTGCGGCCACAGGGACCAGCCTGCAGGATAGAGCTGGCGTTGTGATACCACTCCAGCCGGGCATCGGGCTCGTCCCAATTGACCGCCCAGCCAAAGTCAGCCGGATAGATGTCGCTGGTGAGTCGCTGCTCGTAGCCGTGCAGCTGGTCGCCGACAAAGTGCATCTTGCCGGCGAGAGCGGTATGATAACCGCGAGAGCGCAAATAGTGCGCATACGTCGGGATCTCGGAGCTGATCTGGGCCGCGTTGTCAAAGGCGCCGATCTTCATAGGAAGCAGTCCGGTAATCATGCTCATGCGAGAGGGAGCGCAGAGCGGCGAAGGGCAGTATGCCGAATCAAACTGCACCGACCCGGCCGCCAGACGGTCCAGATTCGGCGTCTTGATCTGCGACTCGCTGTTGTACATGGCCAGCTGCGGCGCCGCCAGTTGATCGGCCATGATGTAGAGGATGTTGGGCCGCGAGCCGTCTGGGCCCTTGGGAGGGCTGAGGAGAGGCGCCGAAGCCGGCAGCGAGTTGAGATCGGGAGACATGACGACGAAGCGGTGAGGAAGGATGAAGATGTTCTCACGCGAAAGAAGCTGCTACGATCCTCTTTCTTTTTTTGTTCTCTCTTGAAATTTTTTTTTTTTTAGAAAAAAAAAACTTCCCGTCACAGGGACGAGAAAGAAAGAAAGAAGAGCGAGAAGCAGAGAGAATAGATGGATGATTCGGGGAAGAGAAGGGGGAGAACAAGAAGGTTCAGGGGTATCCAGTCCAAGGGGATCCAGTCGAAAAGGAGGAGGGGTGGGTTGTCGTCAACGTCCACGAAATCAGCTAGTCAAATGACGCCAGAAGAGGAAGTACCAACAGCTTTTCCCCACGACTTTGATTAAGAAGAGACAAAAGAAGGAAAATCCCAGTTTCCAATAGAATTTTGTTTGTGTGTTCTGCGAGTGCAAATTTCCCCGCCGGATTCGAACATGACACTAGAAAAAAAAAAAGGGGGTAGAGAGAGGGAAAGAGATAAACAGAGAGAGAGAAAGGAGAGGGGACGAGAAAACGAGACGGCGGCCGAGAGCGGGCGACGACGTGAATTTATGCTTTGTCACGCAAGCGGTCTGAATACCTACTTGCCTACCACCTAGATGATGCATGAACCACGTGAGCATCAATCGCATTCGTGCCTAACCCTCCCGTCCTCCCCTCGTCCAAGGTAGGTAGTCTTCGCAAAAGGGGACAGGAGAAAGGGGGGGGGGAAGGGTTGCGGCCAAGGGGAGGGGGGAGGGGCTTGAGGCGCACGTCAACTGCTGACCTTCTTGCACACGCTTGGCAGCTTCAAGGGCCAGACGCCGACATGTCGCGAACATGGCCACATGACGGATATACGATACTCGTCGTCAATCTTACCTACCCTACCCCCCTCCCTTCCCTCCTTAAGCTAGGTATCCCAGCTCCGGCTCTCCGATGACGACGTCGAGCCCGTCGATGACGAGCGGCAAAGGCCGCGGGCAATTTTCCTAACCTCCTCACGGACCATGTCTCATTTAGTCGCCGCCCCGATTGCGCAATCGGCCGTCTCCATGCCACAAGTGTTAGTTGGGTTCCTAGCGGTAGTAGTGGTGGCGGTAGTGGAAGCGGCAGTGGTAGCAGTAGTAGCGGTAGCAGAGGACGCTTTCAGACAAGTCAATTACCTACCTACCTAGGTAGGTAGGTACCTAGGTAGGTAGGTAGGTACCTAGATAGGTCTGTCTGCCCGCAGTCAACTTCTTCCCACTTCCGCCTTCGGCTTGTCCCAGACCGTCCAGTCTGCCAAGACCGGGGAACCGCATCCTAATGCACCACCAGCCCGACTTGCCCCCTTTTTGTTTGACCCCTGCCCTCCCCTTCCCTTCGTCGTTGTTGTTGTTATTGTTGTTGTTTACCCTTACCCTTTCCCTCTCTGGAGAGGCGACGGGCGGGCCGGTGGTGAGCATTCACGCGCTTACCCAACTTTGAACCCAGCCACTCGAGCCATCGCCTCAAGCGGCGGAAATAGGCACAAGATGATGATGCAAGCCGCACATCCGAATACCTTACCTACCTACCTACAACTACTAGACGCCTTTCCGTTCCTCTTCGACGGCTAGTCATTTGCTCGTTATGCCTGCCTTGCTTCGCCTGCCCGGCAGTTTTAAATATCACATGATGCAGACAACCAACCCGCTTTGCTCCATGTCAAAAGAAGCACCACAAGAGGCCCAGACAAGATACAAAAGAGAAGAAAAAAAAAAGAGGGCATTCTGCTCGCCAGCGAACGGGGACTTTTATGCATGAACCAAGATGATGAAGAGCGACTTGAAAGGAAGGGGGATAGAGGGCCTCTCGGCTCAGCGTCTGTCTCCCCAACCAACCCCCCCTCTCACGCCGTCCGGTAAAACTTCTTGTAGATGAGATGCAGCAGCAAGTTGACGTTGAGCTTCAAGTTGCCCTCAAAGATGTGCATAAACTGGTGCGACTCAAACTGCGCCTGCAGCAGGTCCTCGATGGACACCAGCGCGCTGGCCCCGGGCATCTGGATGTGCCCACGCGACCCCTCGAGCGCAAAGATGCCCACCTCGTCGCACGAGATGGTCAGGTTGATCTTGTCCACGTCGCGGTCGCCGAGCCCGCTCCAAGAGACGAGCACCCCCTTGTCCGACAGCGCCCGCGCGCTATACTTGAAGCTGCCGAACTTGGGCACGCGCCCACTGCGCTCCAGTTCGCGCTGGTGGTTGTACTGCTTGGTAAAGGGCAGCAGGAATCGCTTCTTCCTATCACAACCAGTTCGTCAGCACACACATGGCCTCTCTCTCTCTCTCTCTCCCTCTCTCCACTCTCTTTCCCCCCCCCTCTCAACAGTCTCCGGCCACTTACCCCTTCTTGTTCTGCAGCGTCGCCATGGCGTGCTCAATGTAGTCGTCGTAGCTCCTCCGCTGCTGCTCCAGGTACTTGGCCTTCTCGTGCAGGTTGCCCAGCGTCAGCCGCACGCCCTCGAGCTCCCTCTGTCTCTGCACCCGCCGCCGGCTCTTGGTCCGGATGTCGCTGGCGATGGCGTTGAGCACGTCCTGGTACAGGTTGTGCTTGGAGATGCGCCCCATCTGCTCCAGCCGCATCACGTTCTCCAGCGCCGTCCGCTTCAGCTCATGGTACGTCATCCGCGTCACGTCCGCCATGTTGGCGTCCGAGTAGGCGCCCCGCGTCTCGCTGTCGTCGGAGAAGTCGTCGCGGACCAGGTCCCGCCACCGCTGCTCGTCTTCCGCCGTGATGGGCTTGACCAAGATCTCCAGGAGGTTGGCGCCCGTCTGCACGCGAATAATGTACAGCACGCAGCGCTTCGTCTCCATGAACAGCGCCTTGACGTCCTCCTCGGGGTCGTCGACGTCGTGGAGCTTGGGCGTCAGGAACATGTGAATGTCCGACGACCCGGCCGCGTTCATCTCGTTCTCGTTGCTCTTGGCGCTCCCGAGGTCGCTCATGATTTCGCCGAGCACGTCGTCGCGCGTCGGACACATGGCCGCCAGCTCTGCCGCCACCAGGTTGTGGATGGCGAAGATGTCCGTCATCTTGATGTACAGCGTCGGCTTGTTCTTGGCGTAGAGGTCGTTGAACTCGTCAATGTCGAATGTCCGCTCCGCATCCGGCACCGCCATCAGCTCCCTCATCATCAGCCGCAGCCGCTCCATCGACTCCGTCACAAACGCGTTCAGGGGCTGCAGGTAGATGTTGTCGCCCCCAAACGGCCGCCCTGACGCCACCTGCCCGATCACCTTGGCCACCTCGCCCAGGTTCCTCTTTTGCAGCGGGCTCAGCGTCTTCTCCACCACGCCCACCTGCTCCGGCGACGTCAGAGCCGGCTGGAGGTAAAACTTCCACAGCCAATTGGCCACAACCTGCAGCAGCTGGCCCTGCGGCTCCCTGTTGAAGTGCTGGCAGAGCGTGTCGAACATCTGCCCGCACAGGAAGCGGAGGCCGTAGGGCATCTTGTGCAGCAGATCCTCGAGCGCCGTAAAGAACTGGTCGCAGATCTCGCGGAGATCGCGCAGGTGGTCGATGAAGAGCCGTCTCGTTTCGGGGTCCCGGATGGCCACCTCGCGAGGCACATCCAGCGGCCGTTGGTCCGGCCGTCCGGTCCGCAGCTCTTCGTTGTTGATGGCCGACCGGTAAATCTGCATCGGATCGCTTTCCAGGTCCAGGGCCGGGTCTTCGATGAAGTTGTCCCGTATCAGCGGCCCCAGCAGGCTTCGCAGATATTTGCGGTCTCTCGGCGAGCGCGTGTAGTTGCCCAGCAGCCTCGCCCAAAAGTAGTTGCCTCGGACGTACTCGTGTACCATGGCAGCGCCCTCAATCTCCTCCCGGATCGATCTCGCAATCAGCTTCAGCAGGTAGTATTCCTCTCGTCGCTTCTGCGCGTAGCCAAAGAGACTCATGATGAGAAGCTCGATCCTCTTACACTCCTTCTCCGCCGTCCCCTGCTCGCGCATGCGCTTGAAGAGCCGGGCCAGGTATTGCGGCTGCGTCTGCAGGCTGAAGAAGAGCTGCTGGTACGACTCAAGCTTCTTCCTCGAGCTTTTATTGAGAGCCTTCAGGTCGAACTGGTTGCCAGAGGACATGGACGAGTTGGCCAGGAGCCCGACCGAGCTGCCCCCGTAGTTGTGCTGATGACGCACAACCTCGTCGAGCGTAATCTTGTTCTTCACCAGGAGGGCGATCTTGATGTCGAGCTGGTCAATGTACTGCTCCAGCATCTCGTTCTGTCGCACCTGCTGCACCACCGTCTTCCGTATCCTCTCAAACTCGACCTCCTCGTTAAAGTCGAAGTCGCTGTCGTTGAGCAGGTGCACAAAGTTCTTGACCGCGTTGACCGGCGGGTTCTTGCCCGTCGTGAGGCTCTTGTACGCTTCGCCCTGCACCTTGGCACGCACGAAACTCTGGATCTTGACCACTTTCTGCATGTTCTCGTTGAAGTACCGCTTCTTCTCCTCGAACTGAGCGCGGACGAGGAAGCCCTTGGCCGCGGCCTGGGCGGAAACGATGGCGTCCTCTTCCTCTAGCAACTCGGCGACGAGGTCCTCGACTTGTGCTCGCACAACCATGGCCTTGAGAATGGCCTGGAAGGCCGCAATGGCGTCGTCGTGAGAGTGCAGCTCGTCTACTAGGGCTTCGTGATGTTGACGGACAAGCTGTCCTCGGCCGTGTGCCTGCAGGTCGACCGTCGGAGCAACGTGGCGGTCAAGGCGTCGCCGGAGCGCAGAGACGTCCCTCCTTTGCAGCACGCCTCGAATATGGGATTGGACAGCCACCATGTCTTCGCTGTTCGACTCTAACTCGTCCAGTTGACTTGTTACCTCTCTCCGTACCATAGCGGCTCGCATCAACGACTGGAGTTGGGCGACGCCTCCCGCCTGTTGCTCCAACTCCGCGTTCAGCGCCGAATAGCGGCTTCGGGCGGCAGCTCCCCGAGTCGAGGCCTGGAACGCCGTCCACGTCGATTCGAATGCCCGCAGATTGTCGCGTTCGCAAGCAAGCCGGGCTCTGGTCTGCGAGCCCCTCGCAGCAGCCTGCGCATGAGTAACGGCACCGGCTTGGTCGTCCAGGAGTCGAAGCTGGTCGTCGACTTGTGCCCTCAACAGCGACCCGCGGGCAGCGGCCTGGAGTTTCCGGACGGGCTCGGATGTCGCCCGTGTCTCTCGCTGCTGCGCTGCGTGGTCCTTGCGGGCCAGGAATCCTCGGGAAGTCGCTTGTATTTCCCGGACAGGCCCCTTGCACGCCTCCAAGAGGGACCTGAGGTCGCGAAGCTCGCCGCGGACTTTGTTGGCGCGTATCACACTTTGCAAGCCCAAGACGAGCGGTTCCGAGGCCTTGCAGGACTGGTCGTTCTGCCTCAGCCTTCGGCGGACGAGAAATCCGCGCACGGAACTCTGGACGAGGATCGCGGACCGTCGCATCTGGAGCCGGTAGCGCATGATTTGACGCGTGAAGTCACCCCGAATACGTGCTTGCAGATCGACCAGCCATTCCTCACCGTCCCAGAGGCGCTGCATCGTGTTGCCGAGGCGAATTCGCAGTATGGAACCTCGACTTTGCGCCTGCAATTCGACGATGGACTCCTTGACCTCTCCCAACTCCCGATCGATCCTCTCCTCTTCCGTTTCTTGCGGTTCGGGCTCGGGTTCAGGCACGCCAAAGTCGGCCCCCATGTTACCGAAGCTCGGCATGTTGGCCCCCAGCTTATCGAGGCCCTTTTGCATGGCCTCGAGCTCGTGGTGTTCAAACTCGAGCTGGCCGACGAGGTTGCCTATCCGGAAGTCGACGATGCCTTTGCGGAACAGCAGCCAACTCAGGGCGTGTATACAGTATATAACCTTTGGTATGTTTTTCTTCTCGTAGAGGTCTATGAGCTCGAATCGGAAGAGGTCAGGGAGCTCGACCTCGTCTAGATAACGAAAGAAGATGGCGATGTTGTCGGAGTGGCGGTATTGAAGCTTGGGGTGGTGGAATATCCGGTAACGTTTGTCGGGATTGAGGGCTTCGACAATCTCGGCCAGCGTAACTCCGTCTCGGAGGGCCTCTTCAAGCTCGACTATGGGAGGCAGGGACTTGCTGGTGACGTCTTCCACCCATTCCTTGGCCTCTCCTATGTGGCAGAGGTACTCGTAGGCCTGAAGAAACTGACGTTGCTTGTCCATCCAGTTGCGGCCTTCCCAACTGTAGCCGGCCGTCCTGGCATCGCGGCCACCACTCGGCTTGTCCATGCGCTGCAGTCGGCGCCGACCGCGCAGCCCCACGACCTCCTGGGCGGAGGAGGTAATGGTGAAGCCATCGGCGGACTCGGACTGGGCGAGGCGCGAAAGAGTGCGCAGCTCTCGCGTGGACGATTTCCCGAGCAGCTCGAGGTCGGGACGGCCAATGTGAGCATGGTGATTGGGCTGCGAAGCGTTGTTGTGCGGGGCGGCGGTGCTGGCTGCGAGGCCAAAATCGGTTCGGGACAGCAGCATCGAGATGGGCCGAGCAGACTTGGGACGGGGAGGCGAAGGCGAGACGGGGGACGCAGGGCCGTCGGCCAGCTTCAAGGCCAGCCTGCTGACGTCGATGCTCTTACCGCGCTCATGTGTCAAGGCTTTGCGACCCGGGGGAGTCTGGGGCGGACGGGTCGGAGACGAGGCCGGCGCCTGAGGGAGGAGACAAAGCGACTGGCGATTGGGGCCGCGAACGCTTCCGGGGGAGGAGGCAATGGAGACGTCCATTGCGCCGGCTTCGAAGGTGCGGGCGCGAGCTAGGACATCGCTCTGACCGCGGCAGTGCTGTCGAGGGGGCTTAGTGGCGCTGCCAGCAGATGCAGATGTTGATGTTAGGGAGGGATATTGGTTGAGGATGTCGCGGACGGGGGAAGGAAGGTCGACGGCGTGCAGCTTGCGGAGCGGCTGAGGCTGGGAGGACATGGCGGAGGCCCTATCACCTATCACCCGATCGACACCAGCCGTCGCTCTGTCTCTGGCAGGCGCTCAAGGACAAAATTCGGCAGGATTGGACTTGGCGCCCATGAGCGCGCGTTGTATCGGGCCGGCGACAGAGGAATGCGCGAGGCTCCGCCGTTGCGGGGAGTAAAGGGAAAGAGAAGAGAGGCGGGGCGGTCGAGGAGATTTGCGAGGTATGCGAGGCTGGTTCCTTTGCGAAGGCCGTGAACGATATGTATTTCGAGATTTTGTCTATTCCAATGTCGAATGGAGAGAAAGAGAGAGCCTGAAGCTCCAAGAAGAGAGAAAGATGAGGAGGGGTTGAAGGGATGACAGACGAGGTGCAGGGACCCGCGCGAGGTCGGCCGAGCCTGAGGCAACCGCGGAGCGGATGGAAGCGACTGTGAGGTGAATCCGAAGTAAACAAACAAGTGGCCTAGCAACAGCCGCTGCTAGTCGCTCCACTAGCACCAGCACGTCCGGACTACCTACCTAGGTAGTACTGGGTGCCCCCTGCTAGGTAGGTGACCACCAACCTAAACCCTGCTGACTTGCCTGAAGGAAGCGGCCGGTCGGCGCTGATTCGCTGCGACGGATGGCTCGAAGGTCGTCGCCAACAGCTCAAGGATAGATCGGTACGAGAACGGCTCTGCTCTTCTTTTATACGACGCTGCGCTCCCATCACCTTTCGTCCCGAAACATAAGACTGCAGAATTCCCTCCCTTCTCACCCCCCCCACACGCCATGGATAATTTTTTGACCTTTTTTTTTTTCCCCTTGATCGTGCCTTGTTTTTTCCACAGTCCGATAAGACCAGCAAAGATGGATCAGGATCGGCCTTGTCGCGTGCGCGCCAACGGCCTGCGGCTAAAAAAACTCAGGAGCCGTTGGTCCCTAGATGACGTCGACCAGTTGGCACTAGCATTGTTCGATGGCAGCCGTCGATTTCTCCATGTCATGTCATGTCGCGTCACGTGATACATCCAACCTTGGCGACAACGAGCTTGCCCTGCCTCATGCGTTCAACTTAATCATCAATCATCTCTTCGACCCTAACTTCCGCAGCCTCGTTCCATCATGTCGTCAGGAAAACAGCGACCCTCTGTACTGGTACGGCTCGATGATACTTCACGCGGTGTCTGCCGGCTGACTTCTGGGATGCAGGTGACGGACTCGAGGCAGAGGCCCAACGCGAGAACGCGACGCCAGGACTCGTCATCCGCGTCCAGTGGCCGGACGCCTATGCGATTCATGACGGTTGATAATGTCCTCCAATACAACTCGCAGATCCCTTCCGGCCAGCCGCGGGGCCCGCCCGTGCCCGCTCAGAGGTCGCTCCCCCAAGCCGCCGGCCGAGAGCCAGGCCGGCGGGTCGCTGCTGTTGGGCTACCCAACGGTCAGTCGCGCACAGGACAGTCAATGCCGTCGAGAACAACCAAAATCAGCGAGAAGCTGGTTCTGCTACCCGAGACGGATCGCGGCGACCAAGACGAGGCCGAGGACGAGATCGAGAGCGAGACTGTTCTGGCCAGACGACTGCAGGAGGATGAGAACCGGCCGCTCAAGGACGAGGAGCTGGATGTGCTCAGGAAGAGAGGTGGCATACGCGGCAAAAGCTTTGCTGAGCGTCTTCCCAAAGTGCAGAGGAAAGACAAGGTCAGCCGCCTAACGGCCTACTGCACTGCCCAGGCGTTCAAGGTCGGTGCCACATCCGAGTTCCTGAGGAAGAAGCACGACGCCAAGACGAAACTCTACGACGACTGCCTCTACGTCATCTATGCCCTGCCCCTACTGAACGGCACAGAAGGCTATCGGGTCCGCGGACGGCCCATGCTCAAGACTCCGGGGACTGGAAAAACTATGCTGGATCTCGAAATTGAGCGAAGCGAGCGGCGAAACCATCACGAGGGATATTTTGAGGATGATGCATATACAAATCCCGAGAGCCCGGAGAGGGGCAGCCGTGCGATGCCGGTCTTTGGCGACCCGTCTCCCGACGACGAGATGCAGAGAGAACACGACGACGGCATCCGCTCACACATCAACCGCATTGCTCCCGACGCCAAGAGCTTTGCCGAGATGTTCGTCTTCTCTTACGGTGTTGTCGTCTTCTGGAACTTTACGGAGCAGCAGGAAAAAGCCATCCTCGCAGACCTGACCTTTGCCGACGCCGAAGATGGCATCAGCCTCCTGACCAGGCCCTTTGAGCAAGACACGTTCGAGACGGAGGAGTTCCACTTCGAGTACAGCGCCGACGTCAAGCGCCCGCGCGTCTTCAACGACATGATTACGCTGATGCCGCGGTCGGACCACATGATCAAGTTGACCATCAGCCACTCTATCGCACAGAGCACCAAGTTGTGTTTCTTTGAGGAGCGGATGAGCGAGACGATGCTGGACGCGCAGCACGTGCCCAAGACGCTGGCCCTGACCGGGCATCTCAACATGACGAGGACGGAGATTGTCATGATACTTGGCAGGCTGTTCAAAAGCCGCGTCGACATCAATCTATGTAATGCACCAGAGCTGCGACGTGAGAAATCAGGCATGGCTGACGAAATCGCTGCAGCGTCCAACATTCTCGACGTACCCAACTTCTTCTGGGATTCGGAACCGACGCTGCACCCGCTCTACGCGGCGGTGCGCGAGTACCTGGAGATTGACCCGCGCATCAAGGTACTGAACGAGCGGTGCCGCGTCTTCCTCGATCTGGCCGAGATCCTCTCGGACTCGGTCAACGACGCCAAGATGAGCTTCATCACGTGGATCATCATCGTCCTCATCGTCGTCAGCATTCTCGTCACCGTCACCGAAGTTGGGCTACGGTTCGGCATGCTTAGCAAGGGTTACAACAAGGCCCAGGGCTTGGCGGGCGTCGCGGCCGTCACCTGGTTTGGGGGGCAAAGCCCGGGCGCCGTCCACGAGATGGTGCTCGGACCGCCGCCACCGGCCGACGTGGACGACATGGGCAAGCTCGCGTTGGTGCTTGGCCTGCAGTCCAACGCCAGCTTCGACGACGTTCGACAGGGCATCGTCGACTTGAGGCGGGCGGCGGCGGCGCGTCCTGGGCGTCGCACCGGCTAGGATGACCTTGTTGGAAGACAGTCGCGTGTGTGTTGTGTGACAGGCGTCGTACGGCTGCGCGGAGGCGTCAATCCCGGCCACCGATCGTCCGTCATATATCGGGGATGGGAGACTGACGAGATGAATCGTTGTATATGGATTGTATCCTTCCTCTGCTGCCACGTGTCTGACTGGCGAGGCCAGACAAGGGGATTGGGGATGCCGCATGTGGTTCAAAGTCAGTCGGGCGCGCCAAGGTGCGGAAAACACGGACTTTGATGCGTTCCACAGGTAGATGGATGTGCAGGTGCGGGATGCATGATGCTTTAGAAGAGCGCCATGTTCATGTCCTGAGGCTGTGACAAAAGGTGACGTGCTGTGGACGATCTCTCGACGGTCGCTGACTTGCATCGGCTACTTGTGGAGCTTGTTGTCCCATTTCCTTCGATCGTGTCGAAGTTGGTTCTCTATAATTGCGGCCTACCTACCCTACGCCACCATGCGTGATGACGGCAATGAACAAGAAAATAAAATCTCGTGCGTTATTTAGGCAAACATATCCGGCCTATTTCGTGAAGTCAGTTTGAATATTTGCTAGTGTGTTAATTACTATTTAGGCGTGATAGCTGCGGATCTGGTCGACCGTTGGGAAAGTGTGTCGACTATAGCGTTCCCGTATCACATCCCGTATCACATTCATCTCGAACACGGGGTGATGTAGACTTGCGGTTGCTTTCAACAAGTCTATTGGAGGCAGAAGTTACACTACTAGGTGGCCATCCAAGAGAGAGAGGCGGCTGACGAAGAGCCAAATAATATCGAACCGTAGATGCCCTACTACTGTCCACACCGGCCCGGCGGAAGCAACGGTTGGGAGAAGTGGCCTAACAGCTGGAATGCGATATCCGAGACGGTCACTCGCCCGGGGCACAACTCAGTCGAGAGCCGAGACGATCAAGCTGCCCGACCCGAGACTCCTAAACTCGGTAAGCAGCAAGGGCAATGGATGCAAAGAAGCGAGGCATCAATCCCACCGCACGACGAGATATTACCCCCCCCTTCCCTCCCCCCCCCCCCTGTAGATAGGTGAGTAGGTAGGTAGGTAGGTAGGTAGATACCTAGATAGATCCTCCCAGACAATACGGAGGAAGCGCGGCCAACAAGTGGCGCGCTGATCGGGTGTCGAAGCTGCCGACGACGTGATCGACACACACACCCTTCCGCTTCCTCTTCCCACCCCACCCCTCTGACTCTCATCCACGAATGGCTCTAGCCTACCAACTGAGCTTGCGCGTCCGTCATCCGGCTAACGGATGCCGAGATGGTGAGAGCCTTGAAGCCGGGAAGCCGTCTCTCGTCATCTGTACACATGTATGTATGCATGTGCTATATTTATAGAGACAATATTCTGAGCGGAACGGAACTGGGTAGGTAGGTAGTCTAGCCAATAGTCGTCAATGACACCGAGGTAGGCAACGACAATACAATACCCGCCGGCCAGGATCCCGACACCCCAGTTTTTGTCTCGCGCCTGCTATAGCCGTCTCGTCGTCGTCGTCGTCGTC
>LAZP02000279.1:7916-25831 GCA_001272575.2 Ophiocordyceps unilateralis | reverse complement strand
ATATATATGTATACATATATATGCGCTGTTTCAGTGCCGTTCTCTCGCACCGCTGGCCTTGTTGTAGCACATGGCGTGGGACGGCGGCTGTTCTTCAAGATCGGACATCAAAGGCATTGGCAGAGTGAGTAGCCGGCGAGTTATGAAGCCTCCCAAAAGCCACAGTCTCCTTGTTCCAGAGCATAGAGCACACGCGCTGCTTTCGCTATAGCCATGTCGGCTAAT
This sequence comes from Ophiocordyceps unilateralis, assembly GCA_001272575.2. Taxonomy (NCBI): domain Eukaryota; kingdom Fungi; phylum Ascomycota; class Sordariomycetes; order Hypocreales; family Ophiocordycipitaceae; genus Ophiocordyceps; species Ophiocordyceps unilateralis. Next base: position 25,606 of record LAZP02000279.1, on the reverse strand, counting down.
CCTCCTCGAGCTCGGGATAGTACCTCCAGATTCCCTGGGAGTACGGGGCCCGACGATCGCTCGCGAGGTAGGCCTTGATCCCGGGTCGTTGCTTGACCGCCTCGTAGAGTTGGAATACGTCGTCGTACTTGCCCGACTCTTTGAGCTTCTTCATCGTCTTGGGGAAAGCAAAGGTGTTTCCGTCGATGCCCTGTGAAGGCGTTAAACAGATCGGGACAAGGTCAAAGTAGACATTACCTGAAACAGCACGAGGTCGGCATACGTCAGTTGACCGCCATACAACCAAGGCCCCTCGCCGCTGGTGTCTGCTTCGAGCAGCTGCTGCGCATAAGCCAAGAATTTGGGCAGCCGCTCTTGTCGATATCCTTTGCTGCGACGGCGAGCCTCGGTCTTCTGGTTCTCGTAGTAATCGAGAGTGGCGACCGGATGATGGGTCTCGTGGACCTCGTTGACAAAGCCATCGAGGAGAGTCAGGACGATGCCGTTGAGGCGAAACATGGAGTCGCCATCTGCCGGGCCCAAACCGAGCCTGGGCGCCAGGTAAAGTAGGATATTGGGCGTCTGGTTCAGCACTAAGCCGCCGTGCTGGAGGATGGGCGGCGCCAGCACCGGTGGGTTTCCGGACCCGCCCGCACTCTTGGGAGACAAGCTGCCTGTGACGGCCGAGACGGCCGAGTCCGAGGGGCCTTTGGCTGTGTCCGTATAGGCGACTCCGGCCTCCTCGAACAGTAGCCGGATTAGCTCGCCGCGGCCGGGGACTTCGGGCCAGTAGATGAGCTTGTACTCGTTGGACGGCATCGTGGAAGGTCGTTGCCGTAAAGTGGTATCGATTTGGGGAAGGAAAAGGCGAAAACCTTGAAGTGCAATGGGCCGCTGATTGTAAGACGAGCTGGAGACGAAGCCTAGAAATATCAAGCAAGGTGAAGTCGGCAGGATGAAATCATCGAGAGGGGTAAAAGGAACAACGAATAACCCGCATGTCTACCGACCTACCTAAATAGGTGTGTATGTATATAGGCAGGCAGGTAGGGGTAGCTGGCACAAGCATACTCGAAAAGTATTGGCCTAGCAACCCCTCGGATATGGGTTGGTTAGTTAGGCGGGCAACGTGTCCGTACTTATGCCCGTATTCTTCCGCAGGACAATTCGCAAAGAATAAATGGCATGTGACAGGAATTCTTGTCTTGCAGAGACAAAAAGAAAAAGAAAAAACAAACTACACATACATCACACATCATCGCCAACGCTTGTGGGCTGCTGAGAGAGCTTGAAGATGCTTTGGAAGCATACATACTACAGGCATACACGGCATTCATTGTTGGTACATTCAAGACTTGTTTCTCGGGCCGTCACACGGTCATGCCACTCCCCCATCCCCCCGTTGCTTCATAGGGAATAGTAGTCGGTGAGCTATGCGGGGAATGCGTCCACTCTGATCTACACAATTCACTCCATATCCCGACATCTGGCGGTGAGTTATTTTTCGATTTATGCAGTTCAACAGTCATACCCCTGAAGTGAGACGTACGTTGTTGTATCTCCAACAAGTCATACAAAGAAGAAGATCAATCAGGTATCTAGGACTCGTCTCTCAATCAATGAGGAGATGGCTCCACTTCAAAAGCCTAGTTCTATCACTGCCCGTGTTAATAGTCCGAACCACTCACGGATAGAGCCTACACAGCCATTCAGAAGGCAGGGAATTACCATCTTGACTTTAGCCTTTAGGCAAGTTCCAATCATAAGGCCCTCCTCCGACTTTCCGCGTTAGAGTCGAGCCAGCAAGCCCAGGTAGGTGTGTGCTTGTGCTTGGCAGACAGCTCTTCTTCAGCTGAATATGCCGAAGGCAGGAAACTACCAGTCTTAAGCTCACAATACGCCTCGCGGCCGCCCTCTGAAGGGAGCATGACCCCGAACTAAGATTCGTAAGACGGTGCTGGTATAATAATCCACTCGTATCCGCCAGCTTGCCTCGAACGCCGACTCGACTCGTGACAAGGTCGAGTCTATCCACCCGACACTATAATTCAAAACAGACTCTGCTTTTCCCAGCCAACCTAGCTGCAGTCACATCTAGGCGTACATGTGCAAAAGGACGATGAAGGATTGCATCGCCAGCTTACTGTTCTTGGGCGCCGCACGCCTCGTCCTCGGCCTCGAGCTGGACTGCACCGAGCTCAAATGCTACGAGGATGTGGTACACGTGGCCGGTTCCCAGGAGAAGCTCCTCGCGCAGTGCCTCCATGGGATCTTCAGTGGCTCGGCCCCCCGGAAAGCCAGCTGCGGGAAAGGCAAAGACTGCCCGGTGAAGAGATGCAACGTTGACGATAGCAACGAGGTTATGGTTGAAGAGTCTCAGTACCGGCCCATATGCAGCTGCATCCGATATAACAGCATTCCGTCTCATTGTTATAACATCCCTTGCTACCGTGAGCTGGTGGCCTTGGCTGGCAATTCGGGTGGCAAACTGCGCAACATTTGCCATGAGCATCTCAAATCGACAGCCGATATTCGCCTGAGCGACGACGGCCTTTTTGTTTCCAAGGACGCCAAAGGACGGCAGTGTCAAGTGTCTATATTGAGTGATAATAGTACTTTGGTCCCTTTTACCGAGTACAGAGCTGCCTGCGAATGCGGCGTCAGCTCAAAATGGCGCCGTCGCCCTGAACTCGGTGACTATATTCCCTGGCATCACGAGCCAATCTACACCGACGTCTTCATCCATGTCGTTGTTCGAAGCCCTGAAGCATTGTTTCCGGTAAGAGCAACGCAGAGAGTCGGGAAGCAAGAGCAATACTGATTTCCTCGCGGCTAGTACAACCAGCCAGGAGTCGTAGAGGACATCTTCAACTACAACATGATGACGCTGGAGAGTGTCAACATCAAGTTTACCATCAAAGTTGTCCAAATCATTGTTCATCGTGACTGGGCGTCGGGTGAGGGCAACTCCGAGATGCGACGCAGGCTTCATCTAGGAGACAGACGAGACCTCAACCTCTATATCCTGGAAAGACTCGATTCCAAGGCCAACAAAATCAGCCCCATCGACCCAAATAGAAAGATATACTGCACCCCCCCTTTCGGCTTTCCCAGCTGGGGCATGGAGGAGATCGGTCCTCCTCACCAGGACGGCTGCATACTTTCCCTGGACTTTACTTTCGCGTCAGCCGAGGCGCCCTCGTTCGTCTTTCAGGAACTGCAGCGATGGTTCGGTCACTGCACCAGTGAGGGAAGGTATATTATAGGCCCACGACTGATACGTCGACGCCGGTTACAGGAGTCGATGACGAAACTAACATGAGAGATAGAGAATGTCCCAAAAGCTTGTCAGCGGTTGATATTGAGGACTTACGAAACACAATAGCGCACATGCGATCCTTGCCACCCTCGCGAGCCATGATGATTCCGGTAAATAACCAAGTTAACAACCCTTGCGAGAAACACAAGTGCTATCGGGAGATGGAGTTTCTGTTTGGAAGCATCGATGTTCTTGCCGCTCACTGTCATCACAACGAGTTGACGAGATGGACCAGCCAATACCAGACTGGGGGGTTCATGATTCGCGACACAGGTCGCGGATTCCGCGATTCAACCTGCGGCTCGCACCAAGATTCTCAGTGGGTGGTGCCGGCGTCCGACTGGGAGCCTCTCTGCAACTGCATCCGGGACAGCAGCTTTGCACCGCGCTGGACCTTTACCAACGAGACGTTGAGCGGCGCGGCTGAAGACAGGCCGATCCACATTGACGTCTTTGTTCATGCCATAGCGGCTTCTCGAGAAAGCCCCATGGCCAAGCGAGTCAGTCTAGACACGGAGGAGGTACAGTGGGAAACAGAATGCGCTGACCCCGACTTCCCCCCCCCTTTGTTAGTATTTCCGCATCAATCGTCGAGACCTAGAAACCGAGCTTGAGAAGATGGCTTCCTACTACAATGACACGAGGATTTCCTTTAGGCTCCGAGACTTTGACCTGAGAGTCAACGCCCTATGGGCCCAAGGCGAAGACAGCGGTGACATGAGAGAATCTCTTTACAAAGGAGGAAGCAGAGATCTCAATCTCTACTACATAGAAGCGCCTCAGCTGAACAAGGTCATCGTGACCAAGAAGCCCATGACAGTCTACTGCACCTTTCCCTATTCCTCCTGGTGGGCGTATCTCGCCTACAGCGAGCCCGAACACGACGGATGCATTGTGGCGTTTGGGGCGTTACCGTCGGTCATGGCCACCTCTCTCCAGCATTGGATGGGCGTCATGAATCCACAGGAGAGATCATGCAGGTATGCTTTTGACGTCCCAAAACATGGCCCATCTCCGGGGGGGAAGCAGCTGACCGATGGATGGCCGTCGTACAGTGAAGCCGAATGCGGACCCGAGTTCAGTGACTTGGACAAGGAGAACATGTATCGTCTGCTTGCGCTCAATCGCTTCGTGCCGATAGAGAAGAAGCGGCCGTCCTCGACAGGCCCCAGATATGACGAGATGTTCTGATGACCGTGACCTCTGGTCTGGATGAAGAAAGAAAGAAAGAAACAAGTGCTATTGCTACTGCCCGGATCGAGTAGGTAATACGGGAAAGCTTAATGTGTGTATGAAAGGACGGATTTTTTTCATCTTGTCCTTGATTTTATATACCATCTAGATCAGACTGTAAAACAGCCAAATTGAAGACGGAAACGGTATGTTGCAAACGTCTGTAACAAGATGTAATGCATCCCTCGCTCCACAAGGGTCAGTGTTGTCGTCCGATACAGTGACTGACTCACTCCATGCAAAGAACCTTTTTACTTGCGTACAACTACGTCCACGCAAAAGCCGGGAACTGTGACATTAACACAGTTGCACGGACCATTGGAAAGATTGATGATTGAGCAGGGAGAAAACAGCCAATAGACCACACGGTAACTGTAATCACTCGCCACACTACTTGTATCCTTCCGTAGGCTTCTAGACCCTGGCGAGACTCTCCACTTTGAATGGCGTACCAAGGAACTTCTCTCTGCGAGAGAAGATGGCTTATGAGTCTTTTCAGTCATAAGTACAGCTTGATGACATGCTTACCCATATAAGCCGGACAAAAGAGCTGACCTGAAAAAGTCTAACACGTCTCATGCCGTGAGGCAGGCAGGGACATTACGCCTTGAGTTGCGCCCGAGTTGCCGGACGTTTGGTGCCCCGTGACCGAGACGATGCTTTTTTCGTCCCCAGCCAGTAGAGAATAGGCGGGCAAAGGCTATAAATTAAATCAACGTAGCCCTGGAAAGCTCACCTCGTGTCTTCCGTCACCCGTTCCAGTCGTTCTTTCTTTTTTTTCTCCGACAGTTCATTATTGTCCGTACCGAGAATGAGATTTGTGTTTTGTCTTGTCTTCAGGTTGACTGCCGCTCAACCAATGGAAAGCAAGGCAGTAATCTTCCGTCGACAGAGTCCTACCTTCGCATATCAAACTGCCTCGTACTCGGAATCGCCGCCGGTTGGACTGATGGTAGATGCGGCGACGAAGGGTCTGAATAGACTAGGATTACAGGGGGTGAACCTTGGAGCAAAGTCCATAGCGTTCCCGGCACGAGTCCCGAGCATGCTGAGAGATCTCAAGAATCTACCCCCTAAGAGGAGAAATAGTGCCGCCAAGACCGGCGTGGATCGAGTCCCGGGCGAGCCACTCGGGCCGGCCAAGAAACATCATGTGCGCCCATCCTGGTCGGCTTTGCAAGCACAAGCTCGGCTGCGGTATATAAATGAGATTCTAAAGCAGAAAGGGCATCAAGTCAAACAAGCATGGGAACAAGTCGGTAGATGGGGATCGATTACACGGACCCATGAGGAAGTAGGTAGAGCGGAGAGTGTCATGGAGGAGATGAACACAATGGTACATGAAGCAGCTGAAATCATCAACTCATGTAGTGCTGTTGACAAAGACGCTTTCAGTGACATCTGGTCGGATTTCAAGAGGGCCAGACAAGTGCATGCCGGCATCATGGCCCAAGAAGCGCTACAGTCTCTGGAGCACTACGTCACAAATCGATGGGCCGAGAGGAAAATAGCTTCATTCGATCAGCCAGATGTAGCGGAAGAACTATGGAGCACCAGCGATGCAGCCATCCAGGCCATGACCATCGCAAGCCGTCTCGGCGGACACTATCTCGACAGACTGGCGCGACTGCAGTCGGTTGAGCAAGCCGTCCAGGACTCGGCCAAGAAATCAGCATCGGAAGAAGCCATCTCGTCCTCGGGCGTCGTTTTCATGAGGTCAAAGGAGAATGCCTTGGTTGCCCTGAAACGGGAACTTGAAGTCCTGGGCTTGGAACTTGGCGTGCTAGAGAGGCCGATACAGTCCTTGATATGGAACGCCGTCCTCCTGAAGAATGACTGCACGCAGGGTTTAGAGATGGCCAAGAAAGCAAAGCAAGAACTAGAAGAGTTGGATGAACCGACATTGCCCAATGACGAGAAAAACCTCGGGAGCCGGCAGAAGAAAGAGCTCAAAGAGCTGGACAAGTACATTTCGGAACTCAACGAGTCACACAGCCAGCTTCTCAAGGTGGAAAAGAGCTTGGGCTCCATGGTGCCGGCAGGAACGGAAAAGAACAGTCTCAGCAAGGCGCTCGCTAGCATCATCAAGACGGCAGCCGCAGTGGCTGCAAGGCGAGCCGTGGGAAACACGCCTATAGTGCACGGTCTAGTTTTTACGCAGCAGATGGAACATGCCCTGCGTTTTCTCCGCAAACTCATCGACAAAAAGAAAGAGACAGAGCGTCTCCGGATCAATGAGGGCCCAAACGTGGATCCGACTCGGGAGATGCAGCATGCTGTAGCTTCTGAACAGACGACCAAGGGTAAAGATGCTGACATGACGACACAGGCCGTGAGCGCGGAACAGGGGCTCAAAGAGGCGGCCGATGCGGTCAAGGCGGCAGTGCCCGAGGACATGGCCAATCTGATGGCCAAGGAGAAATCACCAATGCAGATGATGGAAGGAATCGAGGCTGTGGAAAGTACGAGCAAGGGCCTGAACAGGCCGTTACACGAAGTGCTGGCCGTGCTGGGGAAATACAAACCCTCCAAAGCCATGTCAGGGAAGGTGATGAGGCAAAAGACGCCAATAAGAGTGAAATTTGAAGACATTCAAATGAGAATGGACGTCCCTAGACATACTTGACCGACTGCTCCAACGACAATACTAAAGCTGGAAATCCAGACACGAGACATTCCGATGGATGCTGTGTTATGGAAACTGATGAAAGAAGCAGAGAACATCTATTCGCTGCTCGACGACTATGCTCAACTGGCCCATGACAAGGGACCGGAAACACTTTTCCGACGCCGTCTTGGAAGAAGCTGACACGCTTTACCAACAAAGATTACCATCGGCGACAAGCCGGCATGAGAAGAATATATAAATTTCTCGCATTCACCAAAACCAAAACAGAACAAAACACCTTTCCTTGAGTAAAGATGAAAAAAAAGTTGGGGGTTTTAGCAAAGTCTGTATGCTTCTTGAGCTGGGCTAAGGGGTCTCCATATAGGTAAGATTCTTCTCGCGTCGGGGGGTAGGACAGGAGACTGTACAAAGCCTGTTCAGCGGGCATGAAGTTGCACGTAAAACTCTGAGAATTTACCACTTGATAACTATCGACGCCGTATCCAGGGGATATATAATGAAAAATGAAGGTTGGGGGGTTTTTTTTTGAGAAAACTTCCACACGAATAGCGAAAGCGAAAAGTCAACTGGCCTCATAAAAGATATCACGTTGGTTTAAAGTTACGAAACAGGCCAGCTTGTTCAGTCTCAGGTTTCCCAAACGCGTGTCAGGGCCTGAGCGTACGCCGCTACTACACGGAGAATGTTCCCTTTTAAGCTTTCCGTTGTCAGATTTTGATGGCTGTCGAGTCGGTATAGTGGCCTTCACTAGCTGCTGTCTTGCAATTATCTCCGGTACGGTTCCTGCTTGGACGATGATGCCAAGGCTGAGTCTTTTCAAAAAACTCCGAGTTGTCAAATTTTCTGTTTAGCAACTCTCTACACGCGACACCTTCCAGTCTCTAGAAGCGACCAACCAACCCGGTTCTGACTCTGCAATGGTACCCCTAGTTGAAGGAATGAATCCCTCGGCGGGAAAAAGCATCAATCCGGGTAGTTGCCAGACTCCACGTGCCGTTGTTCGTCGCTCAGGGGCTGCTCGCTGCGAAACTGTACCAATCGGAAAAGCTCCCGTACTTGCAAGGGGGGGGAGGAGGGTGCCATGTCGGACCCGAAAAAAAAAAAACAGAAAGATCGCACTAACTCCTTGCGAGCGATCCCGCCGCTAGAAGACGCGAAGGCTTTAAACCCAGATTGGCTTTCTGCATCTCTTCTTACAGGTTAAGGCCTTCACCCGGCCCTAGCGATCGAAGGGTGAAACGGGCGCTTGTCACTTTGATTCGTGACAGGCAAAACGCCAAGTGCCGGAAGATGTCACCATGAAGGCAGAAGCAAGAAGAAGAAGAAGGAAAAGGGTTAGCAGAAAAGAGAAAGGTGATGGTCTCTCGAGTAAGATGGTGCCGCCCCTGGGACTTCCGGGACGCCTGTATCCGATGCGAAGTGGAACGGGTATCGAGAGTTGTATAAAAGGGGCATGACGACAGCCGCCTTCTCCAATTAATTGACAGAAAATTGGTTTCAATATTTTACATAGTGTTTATCTCGCCTCCTCTGACCAGTCTCTCATTAAGCATTGGAAGTAACAATGAAGTACAGCAGTGTTGCGGTGTCCATCCTGTTCGGACTTTCTGTCGCCTGTCCCGGTAGGGAGGTGGTGAGTAAGACGGGGTTGGAAAGGCGGCATATTCTGCAGCAGCTTCAGCAGCAGCAGCAGCAACTTCAGCGGCAACAGCTGGAGCAACAGCAGCAGCAGCAGCAGCAGCAGCAGCAGCAGCAGCAGCGGGAGGGAACCAAGAGCCAGCAGAGGCAAGGCCAGCAGACGGGAACAAGAGGTCAACAAGGGCAGCAGAGCCAGCGAGGCCAGGGTCAGCAAGGGCAAGACCAGCAGATTGGACAAGCCGATCAAGGACAAGGCCAGCAAGGGAAAAGTCAGCCAGGACAGGGCGGTCCTCCCGGCGGTCCTCCCGGCGGTCCTCCCGGCGGCCCCCTTACCAAGCCTCCGGGCCCGCCGGGCCAAGTCATTGGCGATCTGACGACGCTCTCAGACGACCAGCTGACGCAGACGGGACGGGACATCAAGCAAATATTGAAAAAGGACGTCTTTGGCGATGACAACGAGGCGACCATGGGCAACGTGCCGCCCAAAGACTCGTCAGCGTGCGCCCAGGATACCTGCTGCATCTGGAAGTACGTGGCCGACGAGATGAAGGAGGCCATGACACAACAAGACGGCCAATGCAACGACCTGGCCCGGGGAGCCATCCGTCTCGGCTTCCATGATTCCATGGGCTTCTCTAGGACGAACAATTCCGATGCCGGTGCCGACGGCTCCATCGTCCTGGCCAACGAATGCGAGACGGTCGACGATAACAAGGGACTGCGTCCGACCTGTGACCAGATGCGTACCTGGTTCGACCAGTATAAGCAGTATGGCGTCGGCATGGCCGATCTGATTCAGATGGGCGCCAATGTCGCCACCGTCGTCTGTCCCCTCGGGCCTCGGGTCCGGACCTTTGTCGGCCGCAAGGACAGTTCGACGCCGGCTCCCAACAACAGCCTGCCGCTCTTCACCGACAGCGTCGACCACATCCTCACCCTCATGAACGACAAGACGGTATCACCCTTTGGCCTCATCGCTCTCCTCGGCGCGCACTCGACCGCCCACGCGCCCAACGTGAATGCCGGAACGGGCGACCATCCTCTCGATAGCACGCCGGGAGTATGGGACGTGGCCTTTTACGGCGAAGTCCTAGACGCCAACAACACGAATAACATCTCAAAGCTGGAAAGCGACCTTCGCCTCAGCCAGGACTCGAGAACGGCTGACGTCTGGAAAACGTTTATAGGCCAGAAGAAGGGACAGCTTCCGTGGGACAAGGTAAGCAAATTTTTTTCCTCTCTCTCTCTCTCTCTCTTTTTGGACCGTCGTCTAGGGAATTTTCGGCTGACGGTCGGGAATTTGCTTTTGACTAGGCTTATGCCGCTGAATATGTCCGCGTGAGCTTGCTCGGCGTCAATAACTTGAATAACCTCACCGAGTGTACAAAGGTTCTGCCACCCTTTATCCCGTCCTTTGGAAACATTACAACGGGGTGAAAGCAAAATTGAGCTTCATCGGCTAGGACGAGAGGCCTGCGATGATTTCTGTCCTAATTGTTTTTTCTTTTTTTCCGATACAATACATCTGGGAGGAAAAGGGGGTAATCGTTGATTCATTATAACGTCATCGTTCTAGCATGCCGTTGAGGGAGTTTGCCATTCACGTGTTCTGCCTAATATTTTGTTCAAGACAGCGGGGATATCATTAAGTCGAGGGCGTGGAAAATAGAAAATAGTCATCATTTTGCTTCTTCATCATACTTCCCATTTTTAGTAACCCCTTTTGCTCCAGCCTCGCCTCTTTCCAGACATTGTGTGGTATACCCAGCATCTCACTCCGTTACCTTGTCCGGCCATGCTCAGGTCCAGCCACGCTCAGTACTGTTCCGGGACTGGGCTAAGGGGTGTCATGTCCCAGGGGGCTAGCGCACAGCGTGCTTCCGTCTTGGCCGGGAAGCTGAAGCGGCGTCTTCCGGCCGCCAGCTCCTTGAAGCGCGGAACAGTTCATCCGCCACTACTGCCAAACTAGCCAAGAGGTACCATCGAGCGGCTTTTCCTCGTCGTATCAGAGAAGGCGGAAAAAAGCGGAAGAAGGCTAACAGTCAAAATGTGTCAAGTTTCCGCGGCAGCACCACACACCATGAACAAGACTCGACCGGCGAGACAACATCGCTTCACGCTCCCCAAAACTCCAGCACACGGCTGATGACGTGCTAGACATCTGACAAGCAACGGCCACGGCGAAAGCACTCCATTCCTTTCCTCTGTTCGCTAAAAGGCAACTTGTAGTCTGGGTCAGCGGTAGCAATGTTCAGGTAGCCTTGGAGTGTGTCTCCGAGAGTTTCCGTGCCGAACGCGAGGATAATGTCAAGTTGCCCTCTTTTTTTTTTTGCTACGGGGAAGAAGAAGATCGCTACTCTGCTACGAGGTCATGCTAGAACTGACCGTCTTGTGGCCTCAAAAGTGGCGCATTGCTGTTGGTAGTAACGGTGTATAGATTGATTTCCAGGCGAGTAACCAGATGAAGCAAAACATTTTCAACACACGTGCTTCTGAGAGACATGACTGTGTTCTAAAACCTTTCAAGGCCACATGTTACCCCCCCCCCTGCCATGTGGCCTTTCATTCCTCTAGGCATTCCTGCTGTCTAGCTGATCTAGGCACTGACTACTCGAGAGAACCATCGCCGCTGACAGATGCTGTGTCGGAATGCACTTACCGGTGTCTACAGACGCTCTGGCGACCTTTGCTTTGAAGACATGGAAGGATGAGTTGAGCTCGTTGTGCGTCTCTACAACACCCCTCCAGGCGATATATAGCGTACGTCTCGTCGTTCATCGCCCTAAATGACGACGAATGGTTAATCGTCTCTTTCAAAATGCGAAGCTGGCCACTCATCTCTTTGGCTATCATCACCTGGCTTGATGTGGCATCGACCTTCAAAGTCACTGAAGAGGCCAGGCGGTCTCCGTTTGGATTTTTCAATTCGTTGCAGCCTGTAAACCGACCTCGGCCTGGGTTCTTCAATCAGCCTCAGCCTGAGTCGTTCAAATGCCCACCGAATACCCCGGGCTTTAAACGGGACTCGCAAGGCCATGATTATCGTCCGCCCGGTCCCAACGACGGTAAAGGCAACCCGGGGCCTCCGTCTTCCCGATAACTCGCTGACGATAGCCTCAAGTCCGCAGCCCGTGTCCTGGTCTGAATGCACTGGCCAACCATGGCTATCTTCGACGCGATGGCAGAAAAGTCAACCTGATCAGCATCACCTTTGAAGCCCTAAAAGGCCTGGGAACCTCGCCAGAATTAGGTCTTATTGTCGGCGCACTTGGTTACGCGTCTAAGCTGGCTGATCTCAAGCGTCTCCTTCACTTGAGCTTTGACCTTGACGAGCTGGGCGGACATCTTGTCACGCTTGCCATCGAGCATGACTGCAGCTTCTCGCGCGAGGATTATGCCGTGGGCGATAATAACGCCTTTAACCCCAAGGTATGGAATGTTGCTCTGGCCGAGCTGAGCAAGTCGGACAAGGTGACGGCCTTCAGCATGGGCAGGGCTAAAAGCGCACGGATCGACGACGAGTTGACGCGGCATAAAACGTGGTACGACCCTCGGGCCATCGCTTTCGGCGCCATCGAAGTCGGTTTGATCCTGACCACCTTGGTTCCCTTTGGCCTGAACCTGGGCGTCCTCACGGGACAGTCTCCCCTGGCTTGGGTCCGGTCCCTGTTCGAGCAGGAACGGCTGCCGTGTGACTGGAGCCCTCTTCCATTAAAGACCAACACGATTACGGTTCTGGCTCTCGGCGTTGAATCATTGCTGGCAGACCGGCGCCTTGCCCAGCATGTGGTACAAGGTATCGTGCTTACACCACAGGTAGGTCATACTCTGCTCATTGGGCTTCGAGTGAACTAATCAAGAAAAACGACAGGGTATCTTGGACGCTCTCTTCCACCACCGAAACGGGACTAGGCCATCTGAGGATGTAAGACAGGAGCATATGACGATGATGAGAAACGCTGTTTCGGAGCTGGGATTTAACACGAGCTTGGATGGGCTGGGGCAGTTGTGGGGAGGTCAGTCGTGATGTTATATCTCGACAGGGTCCTTGTTACGGTGGCACAGCTCCGGAGGAATCGCATCTGTTGGTCTCGGCTGGACCGTGGAGGAGAAGGGCTGAAAGAGCTGCATCTTGAGATGTGGGAAAAGACTTGGAGTCGGGGAGCATCATCCGTGAAACTAGGCGAGGAACTCATCCGTGACAATTCCTTGCTTCTTTAATGGATGGATGATTCTGCGGTTGGTCATCTACGGTAGAGATAGAGGCAGACGGAGCCTCCTGTTAGAAAACGCTACGTTCCTTGAAATAGCAGAAACAATCGAACCGGCAATTGAGAGAAGGTTCCACTGAGAGATTGGATGAAAGCAGGGCAACTTAAGAATACGCCACCTAAACTCCCGCCCCATCGAAGCTAAAGCCGCGACATGATGGCTAGCTGAACGTCAAAATAGAAGAGGCTCTTACTGTCGAGCCCACAAAAGGAGGCCATACATCCAGCTCACTTCGATTGGCTGAATAGCATTTTTGCTGGCCCCTCCTCCTTTAGGTAGTCTGGGCAGCAACTAGTGATATCAACCAAACGCAAGATGAATCATTTTCAACCGACTCTACCTTGAACATGAACAATCTGCCCAAAAAGAACCACACCTAGGACGAACCCCCCCAGCCGAACCAACTCGCGATTGGCCACCGAGCCGCAGCACGGACTCGACCGCAATAGACTTGACAACCCCGTCTCGCATAACGACCGGTGGAACACCCTCCCACGAGGAGAAGAATGGGAAAAAAAAAATAAAAAAAAATTGCAGGGATAGGCCTGTCGCGACACAAACGTAACGTGTCAACTTGGATCACTGTCAACGTCTCGCAGATGACTGACCGGACGAACAGTTGGGTGGAGGGAAGGCCCGCTATCACGCGGTAATTAGAGTAGATCGTCAACGCCGGTGTTTCATGTTTGATATATTCCCCCCCCCCTTGCCGGCCCGACTTCTTTCTCTTCTTTTGCCCTTCTGCTGGAAAAAAGGGCAAGGCCCAAATTTTTTTTTTTGCACAGTCCAACAGAATCGCGACCCACGTCACCTAAAACACTCAACCATTTACTTCTTCTCTCCACCCGTAGCTGTGTGAATGGATACGGAGAGAAGTCGGTGGTGAAGCTCGGATGAATTGTTTGCATTTGCTTAACAGGCATCTGCCCGGTAAAAGGATATTGTCTGGAGTGGGACGGTTATTTTTTTTTCCCCCCCATCTTGGACTACGCCTACCACTTGTATTTATAGGTGATGCAACATCTGCCACCGCCGTAGATGCGTCCCCAGCTCGTCATTGCTCGTCTTGCCATTGGCATTCTTGTTGCCATCGTCCCAACCCTCGACAACAAGAACACACAATGCTGTCCCTCATCTTCACCCTCGCCGTTCTAGCCGCCATCCTCGGCGGAAGCGTCCAACAAGGTGAGGCGAAAACCCCCATTTTTTTTTTGCCGTCTTCTCCTTTCTCACTAACCGGGCTCAAAAGTCTCAGCAAAACCAGACTCGGGCGACCAATTCGCCATGTTCGCCCAGTATTCCATGGCCGCCTACTGCCCGACGTTGCACGATGGCTTCGACCGCAGCGATATCTGCTCCAACTCGCTCGAGCGGTCTTGTCCCAACTTTGATAACACGACGACGGTGGCCGAGTTTCTCAATAACGACTTCTACGGCGTGGGCGGCTATGTTGCTGCGAATCCTAACCGTCGCCATATCGTCGTTGCCTTCAAGGGCTCTGATACCATGTTTGACATGTATACGGACGTCTCCAAGGGTTTGGTAGCCTGGTGAGTCGTCTTCCCCCCCTTTTTTTTCATACCCGCTGACTCTCCCCCGACCAGCCAAGACCTCTGCCACGGCTGCTCCGCCCACAGCGGCTTCTACACCGCCCTCACCCGTATCAAAGACCGGCTCGAGCAGGCCGTCCGCGCCGAGCTCAAGAAAGCCGGCCGGAAGGGATACCGAGTGGTGGTGACGGGCCACTCCCTCGGAGGCGCGCTCGCTTCCCTCGCAGGCGTCTACCTTCGCAACCGAGGTATCCGGTGCGACATCTACACGTACGGCGCCCCTCTGGTGGGAAACGCCGCTCTGGCCAGCCACATCGCTTCTCAGAAGGGCTTCACCGGCCGCGTGACCAACGCTCGGGATCTGGTGACGGCCATTCCGCAATGGAGCTGGCGCTTTCAGCCCTATGCTCACAGCTTTCCCGAGTACTGGTATTCCAATGGTCTCGACGGCGGGGAGCGGCAGTACGAGGGTGTGAGACCGCGTCGCTGTAGCGATCCTCGTCTATGCTCAAGCTCGCAGTGTAATTCGCTCTGGCGCTGGATCACCATCCGGGGCTGCAACTTGCGGGATCATCAGCAGTATGGGGGACCATTTGATCCTTGTCGGGCCGCGGGGGATTTGAGGAGCGGGAGGAGTTTGAGGGATCGTTTTAGGTGGCGCCCTGATGTCAATGCCGTGGTGAACATGCTTAACAAGTTTCGTTGAGAGGAGAAGTGGGAGGGGGAAGAGGCCGTCTCCGATTCGCTGTTATTACTTTACTGGCTTGCCATCATCACTTGTAATTTATCGAGAGAGCATACATACAATTTTCTTTCCATGCATAGCACTCAATTCTTCCGCTGTCAGTATGAACTCTCGGGCCCTTAACCTTGCTGTTTCCTTGCCTTGTAACTGACTGATATGCTTCGGGGCTTCGACGTCGGGCTATAAATAAGCCACCCAGCATTCAGTAGCCGAGGGCGCACTTTACACCCTACAGAAACATACACATCAAACATCCCACCCAAGCATTCCATAGCCACCATCCTGGAGCCACTCCTAGACGTCAGCTAACCCATGGCAAGAAAGGCTTCCGATGTGGAAAATTCCCCCCTCCCCTTTTCGACACATGACAACCCCCCTCTCCCCCCCGGCATCGCCGCTCGGCCAAGACTATTGGCTGTGTGGTTATGGACGCGAAAAGGTGATGTGACTGTGTCGTGGATGGGATACGTCGGTCTTGGCATTGTATATTGCCCCCCCCGGAATGACGGAATGACACGCGTTGACGTTGTGGTTCGCTGATATGTAATTCTTTGGTGATTTGCCGTTCCTATCATCCAAGATACAGAAATAGACCAAATCAATCAGCATCATCTTCATGTATACATGTATGTATATAAAACACATCTTTTTCGTTCCCTTCACATCCGTCAGTACCAACCTCATCTTCCCATAAGCAAGCACGGCGATATATATCAACACCCCGACAACACAACAACCATGTATCCCTCCCCCCTCCTCATCCTCCCCCTCCTCCTCCCCCTTACAACCGCCATCCCCCCTCTAAAACCCCCCTTCCCAAGCTTCACCACCAAACTCGTCAAATTCTTCTCCGCGAGCCCTCCCCTGCGAACCTGCCCCCCGCCCGGAAGGCCTCAGAGCACAGCCCCCTTCGACGCCGCGGGCCTCCACCGCTTCGAATGGATCGTCGACAGGACCATCGCCCGCTCCTCAGCCCCCTTTTATCGCTGCCGTGACGGGGACCAACACATGACGCCGCGGACCACGGCCTTCCTGAAGCGCCAGGGTATCAAGCACGTCATCAGCCTCAACGAAGAGGCTCGCAACCCGTCGATTGGCGAGACGCTGCAAAAGGCAAAGATTCATTATACGCCTATTCCCCTGTCCGATTATCAGTCGCCCTCGTTTGCAGACTTCAATGCCGCCTTTGAAGCTTTTCGTCTTCAGGGCTCTGCTCGCACTTTGGTTTGGTGCGGTTATGGCCATGGACGCTCCGGCACCTTTATTGTCGCCTTGCTCATGTACTTGGAGCATCATAAGCCGACTCCTAGGGTTTTCCGCCACCTTGATTATGCCAAATATCACGTCGAGACGGAGGCGCAGGCTCATGTTTTGGACATGTTACAAGCCGAGCTGAAGCGGCGGAGGTTGGAACCTAGTAAGACGGACAAGACCAAGAAGTGGTATAAAACAGCCAGAGCACCTTGGGCGAGGGCCGTAGTTTAAGAGACGACGGCCGGCTCTGAAGGGGGTTGTAGATGATGGTGTGTAACCCAACCCGTATACATGAATCAAATGCCCAATTACTACCTAGCCATCCCTTTTTCCCAATGCACCCTTATTTTTTTTTTTTTTTGAATCCGTAGCCTGTTTCGCCGCATAGGGTTAGAAAGGCCATGCTGCTCGTGATATCATGAAGCCGACATGGAAGCAAGGAATCCCTCTATGCCCCCTCTAAAGCGACAAGAGTGAAGATAAACCCGCCCCTTTTCATCCTTCCTTTCCTCCCTCACGCAGGCTCAAGCCTCCCAGACGTCGGCCGACGGGCGTCGAGAGCCTCGAGCTCCTCGTACTCGACAGGTGGCCTTCTCGCCTCGTCGCAGGGGTACCCAGGCGGGCTGGGCGGCACGTCCTGGTAGACCGGGGGCGACTCGTTGTCCCAGCTTACGCCGAGGCCCGGGAACTCGGTCATGACAACGGCAAAGTGCATACGCAAGATGCGGCCGGTGCCCGTCTGGGTGGCGAGGTGCGGCTTTCCGTCGGGCGCAAACTCCTTGGAAACGATGAGCTCAATGAGCAGCGAATGCGTCACCTCGGTGCCGTCGCGCGTCTTGGTATCGCAGGCGTAGGGCGGATCGCGCGAATGCGGCTTGCAGACGGGAACGCCAAAGTTGAACTCCATGTCGACGGTGCCGTCGAGGCCGGAAAAGTCCGACTTCCAGCCGTCATGAAGCTGCTTCTCGCCCAAAGCGCGCGTATTGACGCGGAAGATGCGCTTCTTGCCGCGTCCGCGTCTACCAACGGCGGCAACGTCGTTGGCATGCTCGCCGTCGTCGTCATCGTCGT
>LAZP02000278.1:0-25856 GCA_001272575.2 Ophiocordyceps unilateralis | reverse complement strand
CCCCAAAAGAGTCCGTCCGACTTACACGTCGCCCTTGTCGTCGGCTGCCATCATTTCGTCGACCTCGGCTGTCCTTTCCGTCGCCATGCTTGTCTCGTGCGTCTGCATATCAGAAAATAGGAGGAGGTGCGTCCAAATATTGACTCTGTCGCCCACATGATTATATACCACAACCCTGCTCAGCCCCTGCCGAGCATCAACGCGCGCCCCCTCGTCAGCATCTTGTGACAATGTCAAATACAGTAGGTAGGTAGGTAGGTATGTATGTGGCGTAGCGTCGGCGTCGCCATAGACACACAAACAACAAAGACTCTTTGATTCGACTAGTCCGTTCAATGATGTGACTCTGTGACTCTATTACATACATGAGCGAAACACCGAGCACGGCCTGCATTCACAGCTGCTGCACGGATGGCTGGGGCCCTTCGGCTTCGGCCTGGTGCCCGATGACCGATGGCCGAAAAGAAAAACAACAAGGTGAGTAAGCCTCGGCTTCTCACCTCTCGCCCGCTAGCCGCCGCCGCTGCACCTCCCCAAGCGCTTTGGTCCCGCTCAGGAAGGCGGAAGCGCCGACGAGGCTGACAATCGGCAGCGTGTAGAACAGGTTCCAACCACCATGATAGAGGTAAAAAACACATTCCATCCCGACGACGGAACCGAAAAAGATGGCGTGCGACACGGGAGCACGGGAAAAGGCTGTGGCCGCGTGCCTCAGGTTGGCTCCGAAAAGTACCCACTGCGCCGACACAAGCGTCAAACGGGCTCCCAGGATGGAGGACAGGGGGATCACGTGATCTCGGTCGCCCGTCTCACGGTGGCAAAGACTCACTGTGACGATAAGAGTCGGCACGCTGGCCAAAACAGCCAGGGCAAAGGCCAGAGAAACAATTCGTGGCGGACTCTTGGGGTCTGCCCGGAATGTGTGGTCGATCTCGGCCAGTGGGCCGTATCGCAGGGGGTCATGGTGGCTGGGCGCTGGGCTGGCAGAATCCAGCTTCAGCTCGACATCGAACGTTGGCGTTATCGAGCCCCGCGTCGACCCGGCCGAGCCCAGGACGAGACTCGCCTGTAGAGGTGAAGGTGAATGAAGCAGTTGCTTCGGGAGGTCTTTCTGGCTCTATCCGTTCCGGGCCTCACGTTAGCTGGTGTCGAATGAGCTGTCACGGGGGGGGGGGGGGGGGAGACGATACAAACTGAACGGTGCCTTTGCCGGACTGCTTCAGCGTAAGGGCAAACGGAACCTCAAGGCCGGACGATTCCCTGACGAGGAGGAAAGCCTGGTGCGGTCGCTTCGCTTTAGCTTCGTCGTCCAGCGTCGTTAGCGACACCTTGATCGAGTCTTTTGGACCCAACAGCACGGCATCCGATGCCTTTTCAGAGGCGGAAAATCTGCAGTCATGCCCTAGGTCAGCCGACGAGACGAGATACGCTACCACCAACGGAGGAGACTCACTTTCTGGCCACACTCTTGGCCGCCTTGGACGAGCCTGTGACGGATGCATCAGAGAAACTCCAGGAAGAAGCTGCGCTGACTGCGCCCACGAATAAGAGCACCGTCGAGGCTGTTAGGAGACGCATCGTGAATTGCGGCGAGGCGATGGAGGCTGAAAGGCTGGAAAGAGGCCAGCGAGATGAAGCTCTCGCATGATCCACCCAAAATTCCAGCTGTACGTATTAGTACGTCGGTCGGTGCGAATAGTACACGGCTTATTTACACAACACTGGCCTCATTGTCAGTACCTAACCAAGAATCCATTTTGTACACACGAATTGCCTGCCTGTATGAATTGAGGATTTAATGCTGATTTTACGCTGTACCGCCGTTTATCTCCGACGGATGGAAACTGTTTCTATGATACTTCGTAGCTAGCAAAGACACCTGCGCTACCATTCCGCACCGGCCTGTCGAAGCACCTCGTCTATAACAAAACAGAAGCCAATCTATAGGTAGTTTCAACACCCGACCAGCTATCCTGCAATCCGTTAGATGGCCATCCACTGCTTGACAAAGGCCGTCACAATCTTGGCCCAGTCTCGGACCGTCGCCATGTCCAGATGTTTGCCGTCGTCGTCCATTGTATGCCATACCGCGGGAAACGGAGAAGGTATGACGTGCAGTATGTCGACGCCACGGCGCATAAAAGGGAGGTGATCGTCTGAGATTCCGCCGTGGCCAGCCGACAGCGTCTCGTTGTCGGGCAAAAAGGGTTGCGAGGGATTGCTTTCGAGGAGACCCAGGGCACGCATGCGCGTCTCAATCGTCGACATCATCTGGTAGACCCAGTGAGTGGGGAAGAAATACGAAGGCACGCGCGGATCTTTGGAGCCGAGGAGATCGAGCAGCACCATCAGGCTGATGGAATCGAGCTGCGACCGGAAGGGGGATAGGGGCGGATTCAGCGTCGCCTCCCATTCTTCAGTCAATGCCCTGCGAAGGTTAGTTAGGCTCAGCGGTTGACAGACAAGGGGGGACGAGGACAAAACTACTCACCTTGCGCCGTAGAGCGAGTCGTTGTCTGTCCAAGTGAGAAAGGCCTCCTCGCCGTCCAGCAGGATAATCTGCACGCCCTTGTCGTCCTGGATGTTACCGGACGCCCACTTGGCCTCGAGGGCGGCGTCAATGGTCCTGGCGATGTGCAGCAGAATGGCGCAGGGGGCGGCGCTGTCCGTGGCGCCGATGAAGCCGTCGGGCTTATACTTGCTATCGTAGTGAGCGACAAGAGTGAGGCGCGAAAAGCGGCCTACGGAGGCGCCAGGCGGATCGCGACGAAAGACGAGATTGGCAAAGGGCACATCACGATCGCCCGTCACCGGCGTCTTCGACGTCGAGTTCTGCCAGACGAGCGTCCAAGCCGGAAGATGAGCAGCAAAGAAGTCGACAAAGTGACGCTGAACACGGGCCGAGCCCTCGGTACCGGCGACGCGCGGGATCAAGATGGGGCCCAGGAGGTCACTTTGGAAGTCGTCGCCGGGCCCGGACACCTGGCGCAGGTCATCGTCTCGGAGCGGCGCCATGGCGGCCCGGAGGCCGACCGACAGCGCCACCGTCGTCAGCAGGGCGCGGAGGAGAAACATTTCGTCATTCCACGCGAGACGACGCCCGTCTCCAGCGCCGTCGGACGAGGAAGACAGAGGCAATGGGCCGTCGGTGGGAAAATGTGAGGGGAGAGAAGTCGAGCCGTCATCACGGAGGAAAGGAAAGGTCATGTAGGTGTGTGTACGAATAAGGCGGATACATTGGTCCGTGGTCGAAACCCATGATGGGGAGAAGACCACGTGACTTGCAGGGGGCCACCTGTCTTGCTCGGCTGTGTCCGAGTGATGGAAAGACTCGTCCAAAATTGGGGTTTTTTTTTTTTTTTTGGTTTCTAAATTCGAGATGCGCTGCTGTGCAGAAAGTGCAGTGTAGTGCTCTGATGATGTCAGTGTAGAATTTGCAGCAAATGGTTGCCAATTAGAAACCGCCCGGCTCCGATGCTCGAGGATATAACCGCCTATAGTTGATGCCTGAGGCACTACCGCCAACACCCGCGTGTACTTCCCTACGCCAACAACCAGCAGCAAGTTTCCCGAGCCTCAACACACCAAAAAAAAATAATAATAATGTCGCATCACGAGCGACAAGCCAAGGTTCGTCATTTCGCGACACCCCAGAAAAAGCCAGTCGCTGACTCTCACTACCCTTTCCCTCTGGCCCTTCCTCCCCCCAAATTAAATATAAAAACAGAAGCGCAAGACGGTTCGTCATGGTCCGCAAGACGGTGCCTCCGTCAGCTTCAAGCCCTCGGCCAGCTTCACGCCGCACCAAGGCGGCCGCGACTGGACGCTTTCCGTCGCGATCCCGAGCAGCATCCTGACGAAGTGAGCACCTCCTCGTCGTGGGTAACCGTTCTAGACGGGGTAGCTGAGCAAAGAAAAATGGGATGTTGTCAGCCTCGCCACGGCAGACCAACGTGTTGCTGCTCCCGGTCGCATCGCACGCGCTCTCGCCGTCTTCGCCGTCGATGAAGTCGTCGTCTTTGATGACTCGCCTCTTTCTATGCGGCCACGTCGGACCGATCCGGCCGCGTATACAGGCGATACGGACCCGTGTCACTTCCTAGCACACATCTTTTCCTTTCTCGAGGCTCCGCCGTTTATGCGCAAGGCTTTGTTTCCACTGCATCCTAATCTGCGGCTGACGGCACTGCTGCCGAGTCTGGATATGCCACATCATCCGAATCCGAAGGAGTGGACGTCGTATCGTGAAGGCGTTACCGTCGCCGCCGGCAAAAATGGTACCCTCGTCGATGTAGGGCTGGATGAGCCTGTCGAGATCGAAGAGAAGATCCCGCCCAAGACGAGGCTGACGCTGCGCTTTGCCGACGATGAGGCGCAGCGGCCGGAGTGTGTTCATCCGTCGGCGCCTCGTACAGAGGGTGGCTACTTTTGGGGCTACTCGGTTCGCAAATGCGCCTCCCTCTCTGCCGTCTTCACCGAATCGCCTTACGACAACGGCTACGATGTCAGCATCGGCACCTCAGAGCGGGGGAGCCCTCTTTCCAAGGCGTTCCCTTCATCGTCTGCGACGCCACTCGCCTTCAAACACTTGCTGGTCGTCTTCGGCGGCCCGCGTGGGCTCGAGTTCGCCGCTATGAACGACGAGGAGCTGAGCGGTAGGGGGGTGCAAGGCCCCAAGACCAAGGAACTGTTTGACCACTGGGTCAACGTGCTACCGAACCAAGGGAGCAGGACCATTAGGACGGAAGAAGCCGTCTTCATTGCCTTGACGGCACTGAGAGGTCTGTGGGATCCGAGCTGAATGAAGGGGCCAGCGCGACGGGCACCTTGTAATGAAAACATGGCGTAGACACCACGGCAACGTCTCTGGTAAATTTCTGCGACACTCTTCCCACGTTGACTACTCGTCAAGGCCTCGCTGTGTCCTCGAACTACTTGTTACAGAGTAGCGGCACATCGAGGGTCCATGGCCGGTGCAACCTTGTAAGGGAAAAGGGGGGGGGGGGAGAAACACGAAAAACTCCGCCAGGGCCAAACCTCGCCGTCCTCTCTCCAACGCCATCCCTGATCTATGATGGTATGCAAAGAAAGATGTGGGCGACGCAACCCCCCCCTATTTTCATGAAAACGAATCAAAGACGACGGCGTCGCTCAAGCCCTCACCGATATTAGACGCATTTCCGACGCTGGACGTCTTGCCTCCCGCGCGCTTGCGCAGCACATTCTCGATGAAGGCCTCGCCAGCTTTGTAGGAAGAACGAACGAGCGGCCCGCTGGCACAATAAAGGAAGCCCATGTCGAGAGCGCGCTGACGCCAGAGTTCAAACTCGGCCGGGGTGACGTAGCGCTCCACCTTGAGGTGACGCTTGGTAGGACGCATGTACTGGCCAAAGGTGACGACGTCGACGCCGGCTTTTCTGAGCTCTGTGGTGCTGGGTTAGAAAAAAAAATTTTTGAGGTCGAGAAGGTAGGAAAGATAGAGAGGGAGGTAGACGGAGATCTAGAGCGTACCTCGAAGGGTTTCGGTGACTTCGGCTTCTTGCTCGCCTAGACCGAGCATGAGGCTCGTTTTGGTGATGATGCCTTGGCTGCCTCGGACCTCTTTGGCGTGGTGGAGGACATTGAGGCTCTGACGAAAAGTAGCTCTCCTATCGCGCACATAAGGTGTCAAACCCTCGACCGTCTCGACATTGTGGGCGTAGACATCAAGACCGCTGTCGGCGACGAGGCGGACCATATCCATGTTCCCGGCAAAGTCGCCAGTCAGAGCCTCGACGAGCAGTGACGGCTTCTTGAGCTTAATCTTTCGAATCGTCTCGGCGAAATGCGCAGCGCCCCCGTCGACCAGATCATCTCGATCCACGCTCGTCAGCACGACGTAGCCCAAACCCCAGCGAGCCAGGGCCTCGGCCGTATGCTCCGGTTCATGCGGATCCAGCGGCGGCGGCGCACGACTCGTCTTTACGCTACAGAAGCGACAACCGCGCGTACAGGTATCGCCCATGAGCATGATGGTCGCCGTTGCCGCGCTCTTATCCGAACCGCCCCAGCATTCCGAGATGTTTGGACAGCGCGCCTCTTCGCAGACGGTATGCAGACCCAGGCCACGCAGGTCAGCCTTGATCTTCTTAAAGTTTCCGCTATTCGGGATCGGCGTCTTCAACCATTCCGGCAATCTCGTGATGGTACGCCGTCGCCCTTCGGGTCCCACCTCGGCAGTCCGCAACTCGTACGCGTCCGAGGGAGCCAACGACGAAGCCGCCGCTCCAGACGAAGCCAGAAAATCCGAAAAGGACGCGACAGTCGTATCCTTGAAGTAGCTCTTCCGCTGAGGCTTCTGCGACACGTCTGAGTCGACGCTGGAGACGACGTCTTTGGGCTGAGGCACGGTGGCGAAAGAGCGTCTGGCGCCGAGGGCGAGGCGGGCGCAGCGCAGCGACGAGGCAGCCATCGCGCGAGCCATGGAGCTCTTTGACCAAGGTGAGAGGAGAATGGAATTGGCTAATTTCAGCGCGTTGCCCTCGTTTTGTGTGTCGTCGTTTCGGTGGCGGGAAGAAAATGCCTCGAGGGCTTCTATCGGTTGCTGAAGATGGAAGATTGATGCTTATCGGCCGAGACCCGTTCCCCGCTCTGCCTAATAAGGACCAAGGCATTATTAGTAAGCCACATTTTGCTTAGATCTCGACCATGGACGCTACGAGGGGGCATGATTTGCCTTTCTGTTGATCAAGGGGGAAAGGATTAGGCGAAATGCCGCACAGCGTAATAGCCATTGATCCATGTGGTCACCATTCTCTCACATAGGCAATCCCTCACTCAACACACCTGGGATGCAGCTTCTCACAAGATTCCCCCATAAACATTACAGCCCACGAACCGGCATCTAGTGAGAGTCTCTTTGTCTCCCGCGGTCCATACCAGCTATCGCGACATGACATCGGCCGCGTCCGCAAGCCGTCAAGTTCGCCATCATGTCTCGTCCATGTCTTGTTGGAGGCCTGGAGAACAGATAGCCATGTCCAGACCCACGGATGTTGCTACATGCGGAGTCGAGGCATGGGGAGGAGTTTGGTAGAGGATGATGAAGCAGAACGGCATCGTCGACGTACATACTGGATATACTCTTACGCAGATCTGCAGCCTTTTGCTCTAATTCCATGTCGTTTCTTGAGCGTCTTGCGCTGTAGGTACCGTCATCCTCAGTAGGGAATCTGATGCTCCTTGGCCAGAGACACCGACCGAGCCCTGATCGTCACCCAGCCTCTCCCGGGATCCCACCAGCCATAACCCGGACAGAGCCGACTAAGACCTCCAGACGGGAGAGGCGAGCGGCTTGTTCATCTCGGCCCGCCCCGAACCCATTATCTCTGCCCTAACCCCCTCCCCCCCCTATCCGCTTCATCCTCCTCCGCCTTTTTTCTTTCCCCCCCCCATCCCCCTTCTCGTTTCTCGCTCGACGTCGGAAACACCAATACTCAGCAGCAGCTCCCATCCATCACCATGCTACGCCCTCTAGCACTACTCAGCCTCACAGCGGCGACGCTCGTCATCGCCGATGACCCGCCCAAAGCCAACCTCGTCAACAAACTAGCCGACTTCTTCCTCGACCTGCCTCAGTTCGACTATCCCGTCCAGGGCGTCTGCTCCCTCGTCGCCAAGCGGCAGCAGACCATGGCCGATGAGAAAAAGGTGCAGACTACTCGTACCGACTCTTGTGGCGCCATCACCGTCATCTTCGCCCGCGGATCCTGCGAGCCCGGAAACGTCGGAATATCCGCTGGGCCGCCTTTCTTCGAAGCTCTGCAGAATGCGCTCGGCAATCGGGGTCGGGTCGCTGTCAATGGCTTGACGTATTCTGCCGACTTCAAGGACTTTTTGACTGTTGAGAAAGACAGTGGGAAACAACTGTCAGTCAGCCTGTGCCCATTCTCTCTCTCCCTCTCCCTCACACATGTCTCCCGTTGATGATTTGGCATATGGCATATGAAATCATCAAGGATGGAAACGCTAACCTCGGGCACCCCCCCCCCCCCCGGGAAAACAGCGCATCCCTGGTCCGCTCCGTTGCCGACTCCTGCATCGGCTCCAGACTGGTCCTCAGCGGCTACTCGCTCGGCGCCCGCGTCGTCCACGACGCCGCCAAAGAGCTGGGCCCGTCCTACATGTCGCGTATCAGCTCCGTCGTTCTCTTCGGCGACCCTTACTCCAAGGCCAGCGTCCCCTCCATCGACCCGGGCCGAGTCCTGGTCGTCTGCCACGACGATGACAGCATCTGCAAGGGCAGTCAAATCGTCGGCATGGCCCACCTCACCTACGGCCAGGATGCGCAGAAGGCCGCCGGCTTCGTTATGAGCAGGCTCTAGCTAGGTACCTACTGTTGCCGAGTTGCGCCATCTTGGTCTAGTGAATGGCTTGGTGACTGGGCGCGGGACCAGATAGAGGAGCAGGGGCGAATACAGTAATCAAGACGTTCTGCACACAATCCATCCATCCCACGATCATCGGTAGGCACTAGGTTGAAACAGGCCGCACATATATACAAAATATTACAAAGGGAAACCCATGCCATCCAACCCCGACTTCCCCTGGCCCGTCTCAGCCTATCTATACAAACAGCAAGAGGGTATCACGCAGAGAAGAGAACAAGTCGCCTCAGGTGACGTAGAATTGAACGGCGGAGACTCGGCCCGTGCCGGGTTCCGCACGAGCGCGAGCCGTGAGCAGAGCTGTCCTATGTGAAGGGTGTTCCAGCCAGCGGACATCAACGCTGAACGCCGATGTAGTGTAAAAATAACGAGCCGAACACCGCCTCTGCCGCGTCAAAGAGCGGCAGGCAAGGGTCAAGAGCGGCGCGACTCCGATGGCAGGTAATGTCCATCAAGACAGAAGCAGGAACGGGTATACAACGCAACAAAGTCCAGTGCCCGCGAGAAGAGAGTAAATAACCCAGGGTGAAGAAAGCCAAGCGCACAGAAAATATGAGCCCAGCCCAGGCCGGGAGCAGAGGTGTGAAAGTAACAAAGAGGTAAAAATAACAAGAGGCGGGGAGACTATGAAGATTTATGTCGATGTGCAGCCCAGCAGAAGAACCGCCTGACGAGGGCGCGATTGCGCGGTCGGAGACGTCCGTCCGTGAACTAGGCGGGAAAAACGCACGTGAGTATTGAGACATTGGCCATTCATCGTCGTAGTCGTGAGTGGATCGTAGAAGTCGAGGGTGTCGCCAAATGCCCTACAGCAGAGCAAAGGCCAAGAGGGCGGCGAGACCGGACAAGGCGACGGGCTTGGCATCCAGCGAACCGCCAGCGCTGATAGCCTGAGCGGCGGGGAGAGTGGCGGCGGCGGTGGGCTGCCAGTTGGAGGCGGGGGGGGTGGTGGAGGCCATGTGCGTGGCGTTGGCGGCGGTGGGCATATAGCTGGCCGTGGTGTTGTACGAGGCCATGGACGTGACGGCGTGGACGCGAGACAGGAAGACGGTCTTGGTCAACATGGTGGTTGATGTCTGCGTCGTGGTGGAGGGATTGGCAACAGCCGAGGTGGTCTGAGCAAGCGCGAGGGCCGGCAGGGCGGCGAGGGCGAAGAGACGCATGTCGACGAGGTGTGAGACGAGGGCCAAAGGTGAGGGAGCAGAGGGCCTTGCAGCAGCGAGCGGATGATGTGATGTGTTATAAAAAGCGATGGGGACTTTGCCAGCGAAGTCCAGCGTGGCGCGGAACCAGAGAATGGGATGAGGCAAGGAAAAAGACCAGGCTCGCGGACGGGGAGGCATAGGGCATTAGTAGTCGGCGCGAGAACATGAAGCGGCCCCGGCGCATGCACCCGTCTCAAACTGGCCACCCTTGGGCCTAAGCAAAATGAGCCAACATGGTGGAAGCTTCATCAGCAAGCTGCCCCTTGCAAAGGGCATCTGTGCCTATGCATGTGTGTACACCGCTGTACAGTACTTGGGGTTCCGTCCATCCGGGCTGCGGCAAGATGGATTCGTCCGATAGCGAGGGCGAGTTGACGCAGAGCATCGACGAGGGGCGGAACAAAGGCGCACAGACATGGCGGCCCCATTCCATTCGAGGCCCATTTGCGGCGAGCGCGCAATTGCCGTGCCAACGTCGGCCAGTGTGTGATGTGTGTGATGTGTGTGCCCACGTTGTACGTGATGTTTGCCCTCGGCGCCTCTTGAAGCAACTCGGCCATCTCCCCGGGCCCTTGCAGCGAGCACTGACCGCAAAAAGCTCCCGACCGGAGAAGATGCCGACGAGGACCGATGGCGGTCACAAAGGCATGATTGAATGAATGGGTAGATGGTCGAATGGATGGATGGATGGATGAATGAAGCTCTCCCCTGCCTCCTCCCCTCCCCCCACCTGGCAAATTTCTCCTAACAACATCCGCTTCTTCCCCCCTTCGCAATCTCGCCTTCCTTCCTTTTCTTACCTTCCTTCCTTTCTCATCGATGCGACGGAGCGCTGATTGGCCCCCGCGCCGTGAGTGAGATTCGCGGCGGCGCTGATTGGGCGCGTCGAGTGGGTCGACGGGGGGCTGTTCCTGCGCTAGCGTCCTTGTCAGCACCCAATCGTGCGATTGTCTGCGTCTGTAAAATTTGGGTACCGATACTTTGCATGCTACCCGAGGTGGAACCGTCAGATGTAGTTGCACCCGGCAACCCGCTGGTGCGAACATTCGAGGAATACTAGAAGTTTGGATTCTTGTCCGAATCTTGTTATGCAAGCAACCGAGAAGCAAATGATGGTTACATGTTACATGGGAATATCCGCCTCGTTACCGCTTTGTGGCCCCTTCCTTCCGGCCTTTCCCCCGTCCTTGTCACCAAACATGTTGGCTGTGCTGAGCCCAGCTTACAAGATGCAACAGCTTCTTGGCACGGGCACATGGTTTAAAAAAAAAAGCAGCTCCCTTTTCCCTTCCCCTCCCCCGGATTTGCGCCACATTCCAGCGCCCCATTGGCTACTCGAATATTGGCTCCCCGCGAACACACACAAGGGGGGAGGGGGGACTTATTTCATTCATGACAGGGAGTCAAGTTGCAAACCAATCAGCATCCAACTAAAACTGTCATGTGACCAGCCTCATTTGATCGTCCCTTCGTTGCCAGGCGTGTATTGAACCGCCGAACTCCCTATCTTAAGTTACGGGTCATTTGACAACCATTGCATGCCATTACCACCCGTTCAATTGGATCAATATATTGTCCTCCGTCTACACTTTGGAACTCCGGCTTGAATATAGCCGTTGCATCTGCCGAAACGCTCGCTGCCTAAACAAAACGCTATCCTGATATGAGTAGAAAAAAGCCAGAAAAATAAAACCCACTCGCTTCGTGCTAAGTCGACAGCCAAAGAGCCCGCTTCCGTAGTAAGTCGACAGCCGATTGAAGACGAGTCGATGAACAAAACAAGAACGCAAATGATGATAAAGCAAAGTAAAGAAAACGCACATGTCATCCAAATAACATGTCCTTAGAGGCTGTAACCCCCCCCCCCCAAAAAAAAAACCACACCAACATGACAAGACAAAGAAGTAGACAGGGGGCTCAGGCTAGCCAATACCAGACCCTCTGCAGCAAGTTCTTGGGGATTCGCTCCTCGTCCATGGCCTCCAGCTCGTCCATCTCCTTCTTGCCCGTAAGCACGTCGACCTTGTCTGTCGGAATGTACAGCGGTGTGCTTTTCACCAACTTGTGGACGACGTATAGAAAGAGAAAAGCCGGGATGGTGATGTAGGCGGCCACAAAGTCGCTGGCATTGAAGGGCGGTATCAAAGTCTGGAAGCCATTGGTGATGATGAGAAGCGACACGACGACGAGGGTGCAGTATGTTGCGTACGGCTGCAGCGGTGTGCGATACGGCAGCGAATTCAGCAGGCCGCGACTCTCGAGCGCGCGACGGAAGCGCAGGTACGTTATCATGGCGACGATCCAGGCGATGAAACCCGAGACGGTGGAGATGTTGACGAACCAGTTAAAGACGGTCGCGCCCGAGTTGGACACGTTGAGAAAGGCCAAGAGACCAAAGGACCACGTGAAGAGCACGGCGACGTACGGCACGCCATTGCGGTTCGTCGTCTGGAACCAGCGGGGCGCCTGGCCACTGAGGGACATGGAGTACAGCACACGGCTGCCCGAGTAGAGAAAGGAGTTGCCGGCGGACCAGGCCGAGGTGAGGATGGCGGCGTTGATGATGTGATTGAGGACGGGGATGCCGACACGTTGGATGCCAATGACAAACGGCGACGCGGCGGCGTTGGAGGCGCCCAGAAGCCGTGGGTCATTGAAGGGCACGATGATGCCGATGATGAGCGACGACAGGCCGTAGAAGAAGGCGAGACGCCAGACGAATCTGCGGGCCGCCTTGGGAATGTTGCGGCGCGGCGATACCGTCTCTCCGGCCGCGATGGCAATCAGCTCGGGCGAGGTGACAAAAGCGAAGCCGGCGGTGATGAAGGCGTGCCAGTAACCCAGGAAGCGGCCCGTGGCGCCGGCGGCCTTGTACGGCACGAAAGCGCCGGGGTCCTTCCAATAGGAGAAAGCGAGGATACCGTGCTGGTCGGGCGCGCCACCAAAGAAGATGACGATGCCGAGAATGATGAGTCCGCAGAGGGTGAGGAGTTTGATGCTGGCGAACCAAAACTCGGCCTCGCCAAAGAAGCTGACGGCCACGATGTTGAGCAGTAGCATGACAACCAGCACGACGGCGATCCAGACGGCCATGTTCACCGGCGGTTTCCAGTAGTCGATGATGATACCGGCGGCGGTAGCCTCTGCTCCGACAAGCATCGCATACGCGTACCAGTAATTCCACCCATCCGCAAAGGCCAGACTTGGATCGAGAAAGCGTCCGACCAAGTAAGGGACAGTGATACCTCGCAGCGGCAGGTAGACCGTCATCTCCGCCAACGTATTCATCACGTTCCACACAACGAGCATCATGGAAAGGTAAGCCATGAAAAGAGGCGCCGGACCGGTACTGGCCAAGATGGCACCGGAGCCGACAAACAGACCGGTTCCGATGGCCCCTCCCAGCGCAAGGAACTGAATGTGACGACTCTTGAGCCCACGCGCGAGCTGGTCGTGCTGCTGCTGGGCGAGGTTGTACTCGCCCAAGGGTGGCGTCGCCCCGGCCTCTGTATCGAGTTCCTGACCGGCACCATCCTCTACAGACGGCTGCTTCTCCATGGTGGGCGATGGACTGCCGATGCCCTTGTCTTTGGCCACCATGAAACCAAGATGGAGGATTGCTGGCGACGCGGCGACTTGTTGATTCAATGAATGGCTTTCCAACTCTCCAAAGTCAAATCTTGTCCGTCTTTGCAAGGTGAGATGTGCGAGTGAGAACGTGGTGCTTAGTCAGTTCGACAACAGGCATCTCAATACGAGATGCGCACCCATCTCCATCTCCAACCTCTCGCCTCCCTCGGGCTGGGGTAAAATATAATGCCGGTGAAGACTAGGGCTTCAGCACTACTTGGAAACTCTCCGCAGCGAGGCTCTCTGCCGTCACCCTATCTGCCTACATGTACCTATGCATGAAGCCGCCCTCCTTCTATCACGGGTCTCTCTCCCTTCCTTGATGAAATCCCCCTCCCCCCTCCACCCTCCCAAAAAAAGTGACACGACTCTCGACACACTCTCCGCATCTAGGCGCGGGGTAAGAGAGACAGAGAGAGACAGAGAGTGAGAGAGTGAGAGTCCAGGAGGCTGGCTGGCTACACGGGCTGACCAACAATCACCAGCAAAAGCGCCGTCAGCCCAGGCATTTTCCATGTCTCAACGCGGAGAAGCGGAGAGGATTTAAACAAGGACGTTATGCTTGTGACACATGCAACATCCACTCGTGGGGAAAAAAGCTGTCTTCAGAGGGCGACTTCGGGAGAAGCAGACTGGCACGCGCCACCTTCGCCAAGCCGTGGCTCTCTGCTTTTCATACGATAACGGTCGGGGCGAACCTGTTTAAACCTTTTCCGTCCAGGGAACATGGTTGGAGAAATCCTCGCCGGGGGGGGGGGGGGGAAAGGGGAGGTTTCTTTTTCTTTTTTTCCCCCGTTTCGGGGCCGATGAAAGCCGAGCCGCGTTCTTGGGACGCGAGTCGCGTAACCCACCGTCGGGATCCACGTGGCCCGGCGGGGGGATAGATGCGGGGATTTCTAGAACAAGGTGTTGGGGCTAGCGCTTACCCGTTTCGGTGCCTCGGCTCTCATCTAGTCACGTGGAGATCATCCCTCATTCTTCATTCCCAAGCCCGTCGACAAAAATCAAGAAAAGACGGAGGAGGAAGTAATGATGATGGGATTTTGTACGTGCAAGTCAAAGGGAACCCGTGTCGGGCCAGTCCAACCCCCTGTTATCCCCTTCCAAGGCCGCATCGGCCCTCTGCGCTTTCCATGCCCCCTCCCAGCACACTTACTTCTCCCCCTAACTGCAGTTCACCAAGGCTCGGCTTTGCATCGCCAGCGCTTCCCTTTCACATACACACTCCGTACATACAGCCGCCTCACTGCATACATACACAATTCATTCTTGAGCCGCCGTGAGCCTATCAGGTCTGTCTACCCATCACCCATGACGATAGCTTCGTGCTGAGGAAAGCAGCCACACGCCGCCGCGACATTGCGCAACACGACACAGACTAAGGACGTGATGATGCCGATCTCCTCATGGCATGACGTCATGGCGGGCGACTATTCGCCGTACAACAACATGCACGTCATCCCACGACATTTTTATTCAAGTATCGACCAGCTCAGGAGTCTCAAACCGCGACGCTGTGAGTGGTGCGGCATCCAATACGGCGACCTAAGGCGCTGCGGAGCCTGTCAGGTTGTCTACTACTGCCAGCCTGCTTGCCAGCTTGCCGATTCAGTACATCACGCGGAGCCGTGCAATACCATCTTCAACGCCCGCTGCGCCTACACGAGAGAGTGTCGAAAGGTGCCCCCTGACCTTGCCGCTATAGAGTACAGCCTCATGGCTGTCCACCGTGCCCGAGTCGGAGGCTACGGCAAGCCTGGCGGATCCGCCGAGGTGGTTCAGACGGCGTTGAAGGACCTGCAGGATATGTTACGCAGGGTGAGCTTCAATGAAGTTCGTTCACTCGGCTTGTGCTGCATGCTGCCTGGTCTATTGATTCGTCTCGGCAGGGACGATGAAGCCCTACAGTACATCAAGTTCAACAATTGTCTGTACCGCCGTCTTTATGACCCCGTGGACTTTCAGAACATGGTACCAGCTGAGTTGGATGACGACGGTAACCTTGTGGAGTCGGCCGACGATGATCCTAGTGAATGCACCCACAACTGTGGCCTGCACGACGAGATAGACTTATTTCACCAACGGGCCGAATCGTTGCTCCAGGGCGGCCGACTGCTCCTCAGCCACGCTCCCTTCATTCTCCTGCTCAAGATGCGCGCTCTGCTCGTACTGAAGACGCTGCAAAATGCCCAGCTTGCTTTCTTCGGCATCCTCCCCCAGGAAATCATTGATCTCATCAAGGCGAGAGTCCTCGACAGTGTCACCTGCAACCGGCAAGACATGCTGGTGGCCACGCCGGAGACGATGCAGCAGCTAGACGGAGAGCTTGAGAGAGATGTTCAAGTAACGTGCCAGTACATTCAGACTTGCAGCAGCAAGTTTTGGGATATCTTTACGACAGACACGGACGCCAAATTCCTATCGGACCCCAGTTCGTACGAACTGGGCCAGCCGTGGGAGGAATACAGCAGGCTCGTCGTCGGCTCCATCTATGCTGCCTAGTACGAGACGCCGGGAGCCGAGGACTTGCTGAAGAAACTTTACTTGGTGCCCGCCGGCTATGCGCAATGATACTGGCTGGCTTGAAGAGTGAAGCCGGGGTGTTTTTTTGTTTTTTTTTGTTTTTTTTTTTTTTTACATGAGGGGACAGCGGTGTTGATGCTTTGTGTGTCCTGTTTGGCGCCTGTTCGATGATCGTTGTGTGAGGGATACCGTTACTTGGGACATGGCTTTAAGCGAAAGCGTTGGTCGTAATGAATAGATTCTGTCTTTTTTTTTTCCCCATCACTTCTCTCATGATGCCACACACGTGCGCCTTTGCCGCCGAAATAGCAAAGACAGACAAAGTAAGCAGTTGTGCCAGCCCGGTTCAAGAGGTGTCACGGGGAGGGGGCGTGACGAGCAAAGCGCCCACTTGGCAGAACAGACGTCAGGCACGGCGGCTAACGAGACAAAGCGAATGGAGTAAAGACGCAGCGAGCGAAGTTGTTGCCCCCCAAAGTCTTGTCGTACATCCCCCCAGGCCAAAGGATGCAAGCCCAGCCAAGATGTTAAACCATGGACCGACTTCAGCCAAAGCAAAGTGAGAGACAGAGACCATCCACAGCAGCTGATTCAACTCGAGGTCCGACGGTCAAGAAAGCACATCATCCGAGGATGCGTCCCTGGCGACACGGACATGGCTCACCACCACGCCTGACGATAAAACATGACAAAGCGCCGGCCGGATGCTCATGCATGATGCTCAGGATACTGTGTTCGCGATGCCGCTTCTGCTCAGGCATGCGCCTGGTCGGCTGTCCGATGGCGCGCCAAACCGGCTGGCTCTGCGTCAACAGTCGGTCAAGAGATGAGTTTGAGCCTGGTTGTCGACGGTGCGAAGCCCGTATCGCCACCTTGAAGGCGAGGATGAACAACCGACGACTGTCGCTTCTTCTTCCCGACTGGGAGCTTCCGCCGAGACGGCCGGAGTTGTCTCCGCTGCCGTCACCGTCACCCTGGTCGGACTCGTCGTCGGTCTATTCGCAGGCGTCGCTGGGCCCCTGAATCTTTATTTTTTTTTTTTTTTTTGCCTATGACGGGGGAGGCGAAAAGGCTTGCAAGGTTCACTCACTTACATACTTACGCCAAGCCGCATTGCATCCCTTCTTCTCCCTTGGATTGTTACGACTCAGCCACACGACGCGAATATTGACGTCGTTTTTTTTTCTGTCGCACAGCATGAGCCAGCCAATGGGTTTTTATTTGTCAAATAATTCAACTTTCTTCGACGTAATGAGGCACTTTTGTTTTTGTTTTTTTCTCTCTTTTTATTCAGGGGCTGGGGGTAGTTTTCGCTTGACTTCTGCACCGTCTCTCAGTCTTGAAGAACCGCCGACAAAAGCATAGAAAATGCTAGGTGGCCATGATGCAGACTCCATAGAGCCAATCGTATCCCTCTAGGAGCATTCACTCCGGAAAGCCCTCCTCGGCAAAGCACAGCCTCGCTTTATTTTTCCCGCTTCCACGTGCATAACTTGGTCCCGCCCCGTCAATGGAAAAAGCCGGACGATGCGCCTAATCCATAGTCGCCGCTCGGGTCCCTACCGCCTTCCGGCCGGGCCATCGGACGTTGGCGGCTGGTGTCGAGGCGGCACATGGCATGTATCTACGGTGGCGAGTTTCCGGGGGCATATCTGAAGTCGTCGTGTCGCCGCCGCCATCACCTTCGTCATCATCGTCGACATCCCTCATCTTCTACCTCTCTCATGAGAGTCTGGTCCCTTGGTCGGTCCATGCCCATAAATGTGTACAGAGCACACGTCTAGCTGTCGAGTTTGCGGGAAAGCATATCTCGTCTATGTTGCTTTCTGCCACGAGTTTCGACCCCCGGCTGTCGTCTGCCCGCGCGGAATCGCCGTTACCATCTTGGTCACACGTGACGGATTTTGCCCCAGCCCGGCCTGCCCTAACAGTTTGAGTGGCGGCTGTCACCTCATGTGACGCCCTGTTCACCAACTCAGATCTTGCCGCCGGCCGTCGACACTTCGATGACCTGGTCGATACCCTCATACTTGGGCAAGTCGAATTCATATTTGCTGGCAATCGATGGCGGGACGAATCTAATGATGAGCCAAAGAAAAACGAAAAGGGAGAAAAAAAAAAAAAAAAAAGAAGAGTCAGCTTGGCACCAAGCACGAGCCGATTATCAATGCGTACCGTCCCCCGATAAAATGCCGCCCTTGGAAATGCTTCACCAACGGCTTCGGCGCAGTAAGGCTGACGAGGGCGGTAGGCATGAAGGAGCTGCCTAGGCCGGACGTCGGCGGGCCCTTTTCGATATCCCACGACGAAGGGGCGTCGACCGAGGTGATTGGCAGTTTGGACTGCTCCAGCGCGCGAATCACGCCGGGGAACGGCTCCCGCACCTCGCCTGAGAAGCTGAAGCCTGGTGACAGCCTGTCAGATTCAAACATGGCTTGTCGAGAGGATGAGGCTGGCGCGAACCGAAAATGGCGTCTACCACCTGGTCTGTCGAAGCCATGGCCGACTCGAAGTCATCGACGAAGGGGACCTGAAGAACTTCGAGCTGCTTGGCGAGGCGCTGACGACGTTTTTAGCTGATGCTTTCTTCGTCACCTCGATGGTTTTGGCCGCTTCAGGATGCGACTTGGGACAAGTTGTCGCGACTCAAGGCCATCTTGATTGTCCCACGTCACCGGCAGAAAAATTGATATGAAACTTACCGGGAAGAGATCGCCTTTACTCCGCTTGGGGTAAAACACAGCGGGCTGATAGCCATAGAAAAACAAATGGCGCGCAGCAACGAGGCCATCACCGCCTAAAACAGCTGTCAATGCAAGGCAACCGAAGCGAAGCAAAAGAATAAGTAGACGCACCGTTATTACCAGGCCCGCAAACGACAAGCACACGACGACCCTTGGTCGGAGGGTGAAGACGATAGACTACGGCCAAACAAGGTCCGCCAGTCAGACGCACGCCAACGAATGGTCGACCTCAAGCTTGCGCTCACCGGCCTGAGAGACGGAGAGACCGGCAAGTTCCATGAGCTGGTCGATGGAATAGCCGCAGGCCGTCATGAGATCTTGGTCGAGCGACGCCGCGGCCTTGGCGCCGAGCGTCTGCGGCGAGGCGAGTGAGTCGGTAACATGTAGTCTAGACGACATGGGTTACTTACTCTGATGCCCGTGGCCATGGCGATGATTTTCTGCGTATTTTTAGTCGTCTTTGGAGGTTCGTAGTGTAGAGCTAGTTCGCGATGGAGGAAATGAGAGCCTCCAGCTCTAGAGGCTTTGACGTGATGGGGTCGTCATCGTATGTGCAGATTCCGCGAGTTGGGTGTACGAGTAGGAGAGAGATTTGTCCGGGTTTATCCGGAATTTGTCAAGGTTCCCCGCTTTTGCGGAAGGTTGATCAAGTCTTGGACTCTTGCGAGTTGTGACAACTGACAACTGACTGGCAACTGGAAGACTCCTACAGAACCGAGCTCACTGACCCTGTTTCAAACGAAAGACAAGATACTAAACTCCTTGACCACTGGAATAGTTGTGCTCTTCCATCCTTCTTTAAGCAGTTTAGTCGTATGAAAACTTTTTTGGCCTCTCGAAAATTGGCTTCAAAAACATGATCTTGTTGAAAAAGTCTCTACCATGCCATTCTTTTACAAATTTGGCATAGAGCATCTCTGCATCAGGGAGAATGGAAATACCTGATTCACAGCAGCAAGAAAACAGCGATTTTATCATTTGCCCTTCAACGCAAGTGTTGGTTGGTTGGTGGAAGGAACTGCGAGCAATCATACCTGATCGATGAGCGATTGCTCGCCGGTGTCATCGGCAGTAACGTCCCAGGAGCATACTCCACCGAGCTTTTGAGACTGCGCAAAGTCAATCTTAGCTTTGAGAGAGAGAGAGGTCTTCAAGGTGACGAGTACGTGTAGCATTGGATTCGCCATCTACTATGATGGCTCTTGTCCGGGGGAACTATGGTTTACCACCGATCATCTCTCACCTTTCTCATCTCCGAGTTTCGGTCCGACTCGTTATCACCGGGGGAGAGCATGTCGACGTCGGCATATTTGTCGTAATGATCGCTGTGAGTGGGCGGGTGTCTCCAGAGTCAGCCACCAGCTTGACATTCAACATGACGTACAACTCTCTGTCATTGATGTCATGAGGCGGATGGTAGTTGGACAGGTTTGTAGAACTACCATTATCGTCGTTCATTCTTGCTTGAATTATGCAGTAGCGCTCTCCTCTCGCCATAAAGTTTCCTTTTTTTCTGCCAGGCTTATGTAGGATGTCGTAACAAATATTGAAGCTAGACCAACCTTTGTAATATTCAAAAACCGTAGAGGCATCATCTACGAGGATGGCACCGGTAACGGCAACGTTATGGACCTCGTCGGTGGAAGCAACGGCCAGAGCTCGTTGTTCCAAACATTTGACTCTATCATGGGCGTCGACCTCGACGACGCCCAGGGCAAGGAATACCTCGATGTTCGTATGACTCTCGACTGTCGTCATGTCGCTGGCACAACTCCTCCTCTACACACATCCTCTTCCCGTCATGGACAACCGAGATGCAACAGTGGCATCTAAATGGACAATCAGTTACGATTTTCGACGCGAGGTGTTTGCTAGAGATCTCACAAAAATCCCCTGCCTTATTAGACAGATTCACTTCGCAGGGCTCGTTTACACTGACGAGCTGACGTTTGAATAGCGACGCAGTCTACGCTTTTTCAAACCCTGGCCCTGCAAGGCAGACACGAGGGAAAATTAAAGCTTAGCCGCTTTGTTGTTCTAGTCAAAATGATGGCGAGCAATGCTGAGGCGTAGGAAAATGACTCAGTCATGATACGCGGGACCAAAAAGTCAGCCTGATCTAGAGCTTAGCAGACGTTTAGATGCTGATTATTCCGTTAGACAGTCAAGAAGAAAAGGGATGGAGAAGAAAGAAGGGCGGACTCTAACAATCTGCTTAGTATGCGTATTAATCCGGCTGATCCAGTCCTTGCTTTTAGATGCAGACGTCGTCGAGACCTAGTCCGGCGTCCGGCGCCGACAAGCCACCGGCGACAGACAGACGTAAACGCCGGACCAAAGTGGGCCCCTCCGGATCCGCGACCGCTTCGAGCCGCTGCAGCTTTCCGCAAGAACGCCATTTACAGCCTGTATTCAACAGATGTAACAATTCCAGGAGCCTCGGTTCCGTACGTCTATGTTGACCTCCATGGCGCAATGGCCTTGCTAAATGAAGAGACGACAGCTTCGATTCCACGAGCAGCGGGATTTACAGCTCCCAGTGCATCGAAGGGTAAACCGTCGCAGTTTAATTTGTATAAAAGCCGTGTGCGATTTCATTTATACCCCCTTTCTTATCTTTCTCAATTTTCCAGCCTTTGCTTTCCAAGATGATTGATGTAGGATAAGACGTGGCCTAACATAGTCAAGGCAAGTTCTTGAGGCCATGGCCTGAAAACTCGCCATCTCCTCCTGTGAAGGAGGAGTGAGCTTACTAGAGTACTGCTGTGTCTGGTTGTCGCTTTTTCTTTTTTTTTGTCGTATTTCCTTTTCAAGTTTCTACTGTCGTAAAAAAAAAACTATCAAATTTGATGGTGTGGACGAAGCTAACCACGTTGTTCAGCCTCAACGACGCAAACCTTTGAGTCTAAATGGACCTCTTCGACAACGAAGACCAGCCATAACTCTGCGCGCGAGGCTATGGGCGAGGCTATGGGCGAGGCAAGGCGTATGACGTCTTGAGCCATTATAGCGTGGGCACAGAAACGCCCTGCTATAGCATGAGGAGGATGCTGGAATACCTCCACAGTTGGGCAGACAGCGACCCGACGAATGCCCGTCCCGCCGTAGCTAGAATCGAGGGATAGATTCTATCCATAACCATTTGCATCCATGGCTCCTCAGTTTCTTCCTATTCCTCCGCCCGTGGTGAGCTGGACAAGGAGTTGACGGTACTCGGGCCTTTTTAGGCGAGTCCGCCCTGCCCATACACGCGCGCCTCAAGTTTTGATAGTTCCGATAGCCACCTCGTAGATGGATGAGGTCTCAAAGAGAAATTATTGGACGCATTTTGCGAGAGAATTCGCCGAGGCTGACAGATGTGGATGTTAGCGCCAGCCAGTTAGCCAGCTCCTGGGACTAGGGCCAAGGCTGCAGAGGAAAGTCGGCATTGAAGAGTTTGGCAAGGCAGATGCAGCGGTTGGGTGGCTTCAATGTGATGAGGCGAGGTGGTATCCATCTCCTGCAACGCTAACAATGGCTGTTTATGCCTTCAAGATGTCGGCTGTCCCGAGGAAGAATGAATTGATTGATGCTGCCATATCAGCAGCACCCCTTTTTCTTCGTTGCTCTTCGTCAGCATTTGCAGCTTCAAGAAGGAACCAGACGGCGGCACAACCATGCCGATTTCATCAGTCACGAACGCTCCGGGCACGGCTTGCCGCCCCTTGTCGTCTCGTCTCCTGGCCGTGTGGATGACATTGTGGCTGCTAGTAGGCTT
The DNA here is from genome assembly GCA_001272575.2 of Ophiocordyceps unilateralis. Lineage (NCBI taxonomy): Eukaryota > Fungi > Ascomycota > Sordariomycetes > Hypocreales > Ophiocordycipitaceae > Ophiocordyceps > Ophiocordyceps unilateralis. Next base: position 3,571 of record LAZP02000278.1, on the reverse strand, counting down.
CGGTGAGAGCTCTGGTGGTGAAAGCTCAAGGATCATCGAGATTGTCTATCGAGGGACACAACTCAGCCCGCAGCAAGTTCAGGAAAACGGCGGATTCTTCGCGCCAGCGTACAATAAGGGCTCCAACTACTCGGAAGAGGATTGGAGAAGAAGCACCAGCCTATACGAACACGCACTAGGAGATTCATACAATATTACAACGTACGTGTCGACAACTACTGACCCGTGGGTTGCCTGGACGTTTGCCATCGAGCCGGGAAACCGCGACAGCGTCGGGTGGATTGCCGAGATCCATGCTGACGAGAGATTCATCGATGTCGACCGATCTCTCAAGCAGTTTTCGCCCTTCCCCGATCAATGCGAGGTGGTAGCAATGGAATTTATCCCTCATGAACAGATTGTCGGCTGGCATCATGTTACGGGCGCCGATATTCCGACAGGGAGAGGGGATATAGATGCAGCTATTGTTAATCTGCGTCAACGGATTCGCGGCCACCAAGGCCAGTACAAAAAAAACGCAGGTTATGATTCGGGCATATTCGATGGGGAGAGAAGCCAAGGGCCACTGTACCAGCTGGCTGGGTTCCCCAAGAACCACGAAGCTTGGACAGACGAGACGTTCGAGGATTACAAAAACTCCAAATTGGAGGAAAATTATCGCCAAGCCAGCAGAAACTCGTGCAGAGACGTCAGGTGCTCAAAACCGGTTCAGGGGCAGAATCCCGGCTACAAGCTTCCGGAAGCTCCGAAAAGTACCGACAAGTTGGAGCCTGGTGAGCGCGCAAGGAAGAAAGCTGCCCGGTGGAGGAAACATCAGAGAGCTAGACGGCCGGGCAGTCGGATCATCGCCGGCCTCAAGAAGTTCGCCACGGGTCCGAGGCGGATACGGACCGTAGGATCGGGCAAGGGTCTGCCGAGCAGCGGAGGTAACATGGACGCGCTCGGGGCGGCCATGGTGCAGCTCTACGGGGCAATCAGGCACTCGTGCGATCACGGCAGCCGGACTTTTGCCTACTTCTGCTGGGTCGACGACAAGATCAAAAAGTTCCAGTCGGAGGCGATGAAGTGGCTCGGGACCGACGTGTTGCGGGAAAGGCTCGACCAGGCCAGAAAGGATTATATCGAGAAGCCGATCAAGTACTATTTCGAGTTCCTAGAGAGGCATTTCATCTCAGGCAACCGCAAACGGCTGGAGCAGGCAGAGGCACGGCAGAAGCACCGCAAGCAGATGGCTATTAAGCAGTATCTCCTGTTCTGCAAAGCATTCGCCGCCGCCCAGGCTTCCGTCGACGACGATGCCGATTTCGAGCTTGCTCTGAAGCTGTGCTCTAATCTCCACGAGAAGATAGACGAGGAGCCCTGGACAGAGGAGCAAACCAACGAGCTGCTCAAGACATTTGCGGCCGCATCCCTGCAGGCCACGTACTTGGACCGAGGTTGGACCAACGAGACGCAATGCCAATCCGAACATGTCAACATAACCTGCCTCCATGGCAGGGACCCGGTCACGGCTCTCGAGAAGCTCGAGAACTGCCAGAGCCAGGAGGACTGGGCCTGGGACCCAGACGAAGCCGAGTGTGTGCAGGTCTCGGAACCGGCCACCGGCAAGAAATGGAAAGGGCTCGACGGCACCATCTGGGACTGGTACAACGGTAAGCTGAGAAACTGTGGGCGCGACGAGCTCGACGGAAAGAAATGGTGCTCCCTGCAGTCCAACATGGACAAGATGAGCTCCGAGATGCGCCTCAGGGCTCAGACGTCTGGCATCTCTCTACAGGGAGAGAACGGCAGGCGGGATCGGTCGTGGAAGGACGAGAGTGGCAGGCAGTGGTCCTGGTTCAACGGGATGCTGCGCGAGTGCGACTCCTCCCAGCTGTGCAGAGACTTCCAAGTCAGCATGATGCCCGCTTTGGACCTGGGGAGAGCCCGCAGGGCTGGCGTCGAGCCTCTACCGGATCCCGATGAAGCTGAAATCTGGGAGGAAGAGGCCGAGGCCCAACCCAGGAGATTGGAGGCCAGCATCACCGTATACAGAAATAAGCAGCCGAAAGCAAAGCCCTATCAGGTCATCAACCGCGTATTCAGCAGCCCCGTTCCGAGCATGGCCTGCGGCGAAAAGGCCGTCTGGACGACCGACACGACGCACATGGAAGACATCAAGGCCGGGAATATGGGCTGCGGGCCGGACGAGAGTCCCCGGCGATACGTGGCATGGCGCGGCGACTGCGAGCTCGTCAGCTGCAAGCTTCACGAAGACTACAACGAGTGTTACTCAACCACGTACTACGACCTGAAACGGCACGGAATCGGCAACACGACGCTGGAAGTGAAGCCCATGTCGACGCTCGAACACTTCCACGAGGGGCTTTTCGAGTCTGGCATCCTGCCTCCGGACGACAAAAGGGCGTGGATCAAGCCCTGCCCGTGGCAGATTTGGACGACCAATTTTGAAAACAAGAATGCATAACAGGGCCGTCGCGGGTTACGTGAACAGACGACATAGCTGAAAGAAAGCCCTCCAAAAATTGGAGGAGGCCTACGGGTAGAAGACGTCCTTGTTTCACAAGACGGGGAAAGAATGAAGAAGAAAACAGTTTTCGAAGGGATGAGGAGAAAAAAAAAAAGGGGGGGGGGGGGGGGGGAAAGGGGCAGTATGATTACTCTACGAGTCGTTTTTATGTCCGGAAAGAGACGAGAAGGGGTTAACAACAATAACAACCTAGATTATTCTATAGTGTTTTGTCTTTGTTTTCTTCGCATCTATCCACTTACAAAAAGGTCTGTCTGATACAGCCAATGGGTCCATCACAGTGGCCAAGCCCAGAGCAGAAATAGTATAAGGGCCCGCTCGGTGGGCGTATTACATGGTACAGGGGCTCGCCGAAAGGGCATATTTTAGAGGAAACATGTTGCAAAGAACAAAAAAAAGAACGAAGCATCGTGAGTAGTATAACTAGCTAAGAAAAGGAGGAAAAAAAGAAGAGGCTAGCTACCCTAAAGGCTGCTCCTCAACTCCATGTGACTGCACACACGTGACTGACTCGCAACAAACAGCAAGGCCAGGACAAAGACGATGACGTGCTGCGCCGACAGCAACAGAGGATTCATCTTGTCGATGGGTTTACGCGTCACCATCTCGGACGCAGCATGATTCCCATTGACGGCTTTGTCGAGTCCCAAGTCGTGCAGAATCTGGGTGGCGGTGATGTTGCTACCGGCTAGACAGACGGGCACACCGGTGCCGGGATGGGTGCCGGCGCCGACAAAGTAGCAATTCCCGACCTCGGCACACTTCGTCCTCGGCCGGAAGCTCATGACGTTGAAGAAGCTGTGTGATAGGCCGAGGATGGCGCCGCGGTGGAGGTTGAAGCGACTCTCCCACGTGTGTGGCGTGTTGATGAGCTCCTTGACCACGGCTTCTCTCAACCCCTTGGCTCCCGTACGGGCCTCGATGGTGACAAAGACGGCTTCGCGCGCCTGAGCGACGATGGCATCCCAGTCTCGAACCCTGGCTTCTTCTTCTTCTTCTCCTTCTTCTTCTTCTTCGTCGTCGTCGTCGTCGTCATCGTCG
>LAZP02000277.1:0-25985 GCA_001272575.2 Ophiocordyceps unilateralis | reverse complement strand
GCCTAGTATTACTATTACCCTAACGAAAAAAGAGTTATAGAGCAAAAAAACTATTATACACCCTCTGACTATAGCACGGGGTGGCGCGCGAAGGTACCTAGCCAAGACTGCATTACCAGACGGCATTACCAGACTGCATTACCGGGTAGGTAGGTACCCAGGTGCTAGGTCAATGTCTTCACGATGCTCGCTGCGCCGACTGGCTGCCAGCTGCCAGTCGTACTATCTACCTACCTACTAAGCAGTCGTTAGTAGTAGTAGTAGTAGTAGGAGGAGGAGGAAGAGGACGTCGTAATAGTGGTGGTGGCAGAACGCCGGGCATTGGTTACTAGGTAGGTAGTAGTGGAGGCCTGGTTGTTGTTAGCTGGGGTCTCCCCCTCCCCCTCCCCCTCCCCCTCTTCCTCCTCCGCCTCCTCCTCCCTGGACCCTCCGCCTACCTACCTACCTACCTTCTATCTACTGCCTACCTACCGACCTACCTACCTACCTGAGCAGCCTTTTGCCTCACGTCTCGGAGAACCCCGTGGCGATACTGCCCCAGCTCTTCTCCTCCCGCCTCCACCTTCTCTTCCGTTTCCTCTCCCGTCTCTCCATCTGCCTCTCCCCAGCTTCTTCCGTCTGCTCCGTCGAACGGCCAATTTCGAGCACATCACAGAGCCCGAACCGTCAAGCCGTCCGATTTCGGGTCGACAAACCTCAACCCACAGGCGCGAGCCTCTGAATGGACCATCTGCACTTGACGACGACTGGTTGTGCCGCGTCCGCGTTCCAGGCCTAGGTCTCCCCAGAGACCACAGTCTGAACGTGCCTTGGCCGCCCCCGAGCATGACTGCTGAGGCCAAGACTGGTCACCAAGATGTCACGGGCCGCCTCACGGCGTCAGCAGTCATGCCTCCCCAGCCTCAAGGAACGCCATCGTTCCAGGCCGATTCCTTGGTTTGGCGTTACCGCACTGAGATAGCGGCCAGCTCGTCCAGCGTCTTCTCCACGCTAGCCGCCTTTCCTCTCGACAGTGTCAAGACGCGAATGCAGACGTATCAGTATCGCGGTTTTCTCGACTGCGTTCGGCACACATACCGCACCGAAAAGCTCGGAGGCTTCTTTCGAGGTGAGCCGCCAAACCCCATGTTCTTGTCGATGAAACTAATTGGATCCCCAGGCGTCACCGCGCCCATGGCCAGCATAACTCTCGTCCGTACCGTATCCTTTTCCATATATCAGCGAGCTAAATATGCCTACTCCGACTGGGTCAAGCAAAACCTCAGTTACGACATCCTGCGGCACGTCAACCGACCCGGAACATACCCCAACTTCTACTCGGTAGCCTGCTTCGGCGCGGCCGGCGCCACGGCCGGATCCGTCATCACCTTCTTAGCCTGCCCTTTTGAGCTGACCAAATTGAGCGCTCAGGTCTCTGTTCTCCTGGCCGAGCGAGCGGGCAACTGCCAGAAGAGCCGCGCGGTGGCGTCGAGCTACCAGAACAAGGGAACGCTGAGAACCATGGCCAACATCGTTAAGCACCGTGGCGTCCTTGGGCTCTACACGGGGTTCAATCTGCACCTTTGTACGTCACCTTGCCTCCTCCTCGGCTTCCTTGATAACTGATGGCTGACGGTGACGACAGTGCGCGACACGCTGGGAACGGCCATTTACTTCATGGTGTACGAGAGCGGCAAGCAGCTGGGCACGACGTTTGCCGGCGACAGCCCTAACAGTAATAAGCTGGCCGTCGTCGCCGCCGGCGGGCTTTGCGGCCTCGTGTCGTGGGCCATGATATGTGAGTAATTGGTTCGGACGTTGCGAGGCTCGCAGCTAACGCGTTATAGATCCCATCGATTCCGCCAAGAGCATCTATCAGAGAAACTCGCTCCTCCGCTCGCGTGGGGAAAAGGTCGAGCCGGCACCCAAGATTGAGTTCTTTAAGCGTCACATGTACCGTGGACTGGGAGTGTCTATGAGCCGCTCCTGCATGGTCAACGCCATCTTCTTCTCCTCGTTTGAGATTATCAAGAAGCGCATCAAGGACGACGACAGGACACACACGTGAATTTATGACCAACTGTGCGCGCATGACGGCGGTAAGAAATCCCCTCGTCTAGGCCAACTTACGGTGTGACGTTTTCGATGTCGAGGGAGGAGGGTATTTGGCGTATATCGAGGCCATATCGCGCTTTCGCCGACGATGGCATGTCTGGCATCTGCTAGGGGAAAGGGTTTCGATTTTGGGCGTTGGGGAAAGGGTTCTCTATAGCCAGTGTCATGAATAGTTCAGTCATGCCCATCTGATGTGCTGTTGATGTGATGCCCACGTTGGTGGCGTGGCAGCACGATGGCGAGCCGCCCGGCTGTACGACATGGGCACCTGTTGCCTCTAAGCTCAGGGGCTCTGTGGCAGCGGGGGCCAGACAAGTCTTGTCGCCTATGTATATACCTAGCTAGCTCGATGTGCATATCAACCACGTCCGATATTCTCTATCCCCAAGACAAAGAAGAAGAAAAGACAAGACAAGACAAGGCAAGGCAAGGCAAGGCAAGGCAAGGAATACAACACAAGCAAGCAAGCAAGCAAACAGGGGGGAGGGAAAAGAAAAGCAACCAAAAAAAAAGAAAAGAAAAAGAAAGGGAAACTTCGTCGAACGCCATCACTTCCGGAACGACTTGAGCAGCGGCTCGATCCTCAGCCTCCTGCTCAGCCCGACGCGATACGAGGGCTTGCCGGGCGTCGACACGGACGGCGGAGCCGGACATGGCGCCGTCTTCTTGGCCGTCTTTTCCTCTGCAGCCTTGGTCGCTTCGTCCTTTGCGGGGACGGCCTTGACTTTGGTCGCTTGCGCGGGGAGGTTGTTGTCGTCGTCGTCGTTGTCATCGTTGTCGTGCTGTGGAGGGGGAGCTTCGGCACCGGGTAGTAATATACGCACGTCTTCCGCCACTGGCTCCACGACTTGCTCCGCCGATTCCTTCTTCTTCGACTTTCCACGCGCCTTGACCGTTGCCTGGCTGGCGGCGGCCGTCTTGGCTTCTTTGCGTCGTGGTGGCCGGCCACGCTTCTTCTTTTTCTTCTTGTCTTGTGCCTCTTGAGAAGTTCGGGGCGCAAAGTCCGGATCGTCGTCGTTGTCGTTGCCCCCTTGTTGACCCAGGAGCGACTCATTCATCTGCTCGGCTTCTTCCTCCGCCGATGATGCGCGGACCTGCTCCGCTTCCAAGGCTATCACATCCGGTGAAGAGTCCCTGCGTCGTCGAGGCGTCCGCCGCTTCGCTTGCGTGAGGCCGCCAGCCTGAGTGGAGGACTGGTTCCCGCGGGGCGTGTCAAAGTTTTCTGCTGTCCCGCTGGGTGGGCGTTTCGACTTGGCTGTTCGTTCGGGGGGGCTGTTCTGCGACGCCTGAACGCTCTCGTACTCGTTTTTCTGGCTCTCGGATAGAGCCTTCGGGGCGATGTATAGTGACGTCGGGTCGTTGGTGGGCATCGTGGACACTAAGCCGCTCGTCGCCTCCGCCCTTGAGCTGTTCTCATCCGCGGCAGAGGCAATGTTGGCACCGTCTTTCACCGAGTCATTCGGCGAATGCAATCTCATCCTTTTAGCCCGTTTCGTCCGCCGTGGCTCTTTGCCACCGCCATCTTCGTCGCTCTCGTACCCGAGCATCTCAACGTTTCTTCGCAAGCCTCGCGTGATCTTGATCGTGGTAGCCGTCTTGGCTTGCTGACCTGCCGACTTGGCGATGCTCTCCGGGCTGCTGGGCACATCCCACATATCGTTCGACTCTGCCATCCTTTGCTGCCTCCGAGTCGTCGAAGCTTCTCCAGCTGCCGATGCGCCACAGCACTGTCGCTCAACCGGATTTGATCCTGATAGGGCTGGGTTCGAGCCGGACATTGACATAGAGTCAGTTCCTGCCAGCGTTTCAGTAGCGATGGCAGAGTTCGCCGCCCGGCATCGCGACGCACTCTGATACGCCGCCTGCTTCTGCTCCTCGAAGACCCTCTGAAAGAAGGCCGGGTCCGTAGAGGCTGTCGCGTGACTAGCTCGATCCGAAGACCGCGTCTGCACCTCCGCAGCTACCGGCTCATCGTCATTGTCAGGCCCGGAAAGAGAGTCGCTGCCGCTGCCGCTGCCGCCGCCGTCGTCGTCCGAGTCGGCGATTTCTACCGGCCGCATTCTGAAGGGAATTGGGCCCCGAAAATGCGCCTGTTGCGGCTGAGACGCGCCTCGGGTTAAAGTACATCCTTGGCGCGCCTTGACGCGCCTTGACGCGCGCCTCTCGGATCTCGGAGCATTTCCTCCGATACGTTCTCGTCCTATATACAGGTCACGTGCAGACTCTGTTTCGCGTTCGAATGCGGTTCAGCAACGCTCAAACCCCCAAAACTGAAATCTCAATTATGTCTCGTCAAGCTAGACTCATCAATGTTGAATATTGATTGCCCAGAACATTCCGGGCCACTTCTCGCCATCCCCTCGTTGCTGTACCTTCACAAACCCCTTTTCGACCCCATCACCACGCTCCAAACGCCGATGTTGAAATCGTTGCCAGCTCAGAAAACAACTCACGACAAAATCTCAAGCTTTACTTGGAATACTTGTTACGGAAGGCCTTGGCCGCGTTGACCATGTTGGTCAGAGCCTCCTTCGTCTCCTTCCACTGGCGCGTCTTCAGGCCGCAGTCCGGGTCGATCCACAGCTGCTCGGGCTTGAGGTAGCGCAGCATCTCCTCGATGCGGTCCTTGATCTCTTGCTCGCTGGGAACGCGGGGAGAGTGAATGTCGTAGACGCCGGGGCCGATGTGGCGGGGGTACGCCTCGTCGACGAAGACGCGAAGCAGCTTGGCGTCCGACTTGCTGTTCTCGATGGACAGGACATCGGCGTCGAGGGCGGCGATGGCGTGGAAGAAGTCCTGGAACTCCGAGTAGCAGAAGTGCGAGTGGATCTGCGTCGAGTCCTCCACACCCGACGTCGACAGCTTGAACGCCTTGACGGCCCAGTCGAGGTAGGCATCGCGTTCCTTGCCGGAGCGAAGGGGCAGACCCTCACGAAGTGCGGGTTCGTCCACCTGAATGACGCCGACGCCAGCCTTCTCGAGATCAACGACCTCGTCGCGCAGAGCCAGTGCAAGTTGCTGAGCCTGGACAGACTGATGAACGTCGTCGCGGGGAAACGACCAACGGAGGCAGGTGACGGGGCCCGTGAGCATGCCCTTCATGGGTTTCTTGGAGACCGACACGGCGTACTTGGACTCCTTGACCGTCATGGGAGCAGGACGGGAGATGTCGCCCACGATGATCGGAGGCCGGACACAGCGAGAGCCGTAGCTCTGCACCCAGGCATGGGTGGTGAAGGCATAGCCCTTGAGGCGCTCGCCAAAGTACTGAACCATGTCGTTACGCTCGGGCTCGCCATGCACGAAGACGTCGAGGCCGAGCTCCTCCTGGATCTTGACGTTGTCCCGGATCTCCTTCTCGATGAACTTGTCGTACTCCTGAGCGGTAATCTCGCCCTTGGTGAGCTTGTTCCGCTGAGTGCGGATCTCCTGCGTCTGCGGGAACGAGCCGATGGTGGTCGTGGGGAACATGGGGAGATTGAGCTTCTTTTCCTGCGCAGCGATGCGGACCGGGAACTCGGACTTGCGCTTGTGATCCGTCTCGGTCACCTTGGACTGACGCTCCTTGACGTGCGGGTCATTGGTGCGGGTCGAGGTGGCTCGGGACTGCATGGATTTGGCATTGGCCTCGAGTTGCTGACGGACCGCAGCAGGGCCGTCGGTGACGGCCTTGGCAATGATGGCAATCTCGACGGCCTTTTCGCAGGCGAAGGAGAACCAGTCGGCAACCTCCGGGTCGAGCTTCTTCTCGCTGGCCAGGGTGTGAGGAGTGTGCAGGAGGGAACTTGATGTGGCGACAATGACGCGGTCCTTGCCGAGCTTCTGAATGGCTTTCTCGACGACCTCGATGGCCGACTTCATGTTTGTCTTCCAAATGTTGCGGCCGTCGACGACGCCGGCAGAGAGGATGGTCTTGGGACCCAGAGCGCCCATGACGGCGTCGAGCTGTTCGGGGTTGCGAACAAGATCAACGTGAACGGCGTACACGTCCTTGGGGAGAAGATCGAGGTTGTGCACAATGTCACCAAAGTAGGTGGTGAAGACGATGTTGGGAATTTTGGCGCCGAGGCTGGCGAACTTGTCGTAAGCTGGCTTGAAGGCGGCCTTGGTCTTGGCAGGAAGGTCAAAGACGAGGACGGGCTCGTCAATCTGGACGGTATCGGCGCCGGCCTCCTTGAGCTTGACCAGCAGCTGCTCGTAGACGGGCAAGAGCTTGTCGAGCAGAGTGATGGGGTCGACAGATTGGTCTCGATCAGCCTTTCCGAGATGGAGGAAGCTCACGGGCCCGACCAGGACAGGACGGGTGAGGATGCCAGCTTCCTTGGCCTCGCGGAACTCGACAACTGGCTTGGGGTTGTCGACGAGCTTGAAGGTCTGGCCGTCCTGGAAGGTGGGCTTGACGTAGTGGTAGTTTGAATCGAACCACTTGACCATTTCCATGCTGGGGACATCGACACCTCCCTTCTGGTGACCACGGCCCATGGCGAAGTATTGGTCGACGGAGTCGAGACCATCTTTGGTGTAGCGTTCGGGGATGGCCTGCAGTCAAGTTAGTGTCGTGACGAAAAGGGTTGATGGAGGGGGGCGTACACCAAAGTCCTGGATGTGGCAGAGGACCTGGTCGTAGAGGGCGAAGTCGTTGCTTGGGATGACATCGACTCCCGCATCCTTTTGAATCTTCCAGTGAGCGAGGCGAAGCCGCTTAGCTTCGGCGAGTAGATCGGCCTGAGACAGCTTGCCGCCCCAATCTGCGGACATTAGCAGACAGATGGAGGCGACATGAGTGCAGGGCTACTCACAAGCCTCAGTAGCCTTCTTTAGCTCGCGGTTGGCTCCCATGCGAGGGAAGCCAAGAATTGCGGACTTGACCATGTTGACGAGAACTCTCGAGCGGCGCTGCAGGAGCCGGCGTTAGCTGAAGAGGGCACGCAGACGTGATGGATGGATAAAATTGGAGTCGTACTGGAAAAAGGAGGAGGCGAATTATCAGACGGGTTACGCGGCGAATGCAATTTTCGGGCTGTAGAGAAGAGAGGGGAAAAGAAATGGGCGGGATGAAGAGATTGAGAGGTGAGAAAAAAAAAAGAGAGAAGAAGAGAGGAGAGGAGAGGAGAGGAGAGGAGAGGAGAGGAGAGGAGAGGAGAGGTAGGATTAAGGCGAGGGGTTTAGAGAGAGGAGAAAGGTGCTCGTCGAGACGCCGAAAAGCGGGGGAGGGGTAAGGTCAGGAGGTAGCGCCTACTTTGCGAACCTACCTAATTGCATCGCATCGGGACTTTGGTCGGGGGAGGGGATGCGCGAAGCTGTCTCGGTATGTGTTCCGGTTACCGGCGCGTCGTTTCGTCTCACGGCACCTAATTGCTACTGTGGTAGCCTCTTGGCTTCATCCAACTGGCTGGTTCGAGGGCGCGAGCTAGACGTTACGGGGCTTTGCAGTCGCAGGGACGGCATTCCACACAGCAGACTAAACCGTTTTCACCATAAGGTTCTCTCTGTCGTTCAACGACGGCTCTTCTGCTAGTTGCCTGAAGAAACTTTTTATGCTAGCCTGCTGTGCGGAACTGTTCCTACACTAACTACACTGTGGGCGGACCCACTGCCTGTTGCTTCAAGCCCACGACTCAACGCCCATGGCGACATCAACCAAGAGAATTCTCTGACTGTTGGTGCTTTGGCCATGCATCTTTGCCTCCGAACAAGGAGCAACCGCCTGGGGCTGCGGGACCCAACGTCATTTCCAGGTGTGCGATCAAGCCTCGAACAGGGTTGAGGACTTTGTCTCCTCAGACGCTGGGAAGAGCTATTCGTAATCTTGATACTGCTCGCTGCTATTCCCGTGTTGGGTGCTTCATGGTTGTGGACTCAAGTTACAAGCATCTTTCCGAAACGATGTCCGTGTCCATAGCCATGACTATCACGGGATTCACAAAGTCGCGTCCAGTCCAGATTAGCAATTCTCAGCATGACTGGTCCATGGGGAACGAGGCCACGTCGGTCTCGAAAGGAGTGCATCATCCAGCCAAGCAAGCTTTTGCGCAACGACAGGCGGTGATGCCTTCTCCTGTGCCATCTGCAGCAGGTCGCTCCTGCAAAGAGGCAGGTGCTTCCTGCCTCCCTCTCACGCACCTACCTACCTACCTACCTACCTGGGCAGGCAGGCAGGTAGGCAGGTAGGCAGGTAGGCACTGAGGTTCCTTCCGCCATCATGACCGGCGGACGGGCAGTCAGACGGGAGCCCCGACTTCTGGTCTGGGCTCCTTCCTTCTCAGGGCCTTTAGCCCTCTCCTCTCCAGCGCCTGCGATGCTCGAATGCATCATGCGTCGTCATGCCCACGTCCGCAGACCAGCCTCATCAGCCTACTAGAACATCAAGCCTCGACCAACCGCCATGCAGGCCTTGTGCTGCTGCATTTCTCGTCGCCGGGGGAAGCGAATCCGCCCTCGGCAGGACAACGCTACTTCTTCCATGCCTACAGCAACAAGTCCCGACTGGAACGCAGGACGACCTTCTACCGTCTCAACCAGCGTCCAGCCGTCACCTTGCGAGGGTCCCATCGAGCTCTGTCAGTTGGTGGGAAATGACGACTCTGAAGTCGAAGACGTCACCATTCCATCTGCCATCGACGCCCATATGGTCCGACGCGACCAAGAATTGGCTCGACACGGCGGCCTGGTACGAAAAGACCCAAGCCATCTGGAGAGCAACGATCAAGGCAGTCATAGGTCACACAAGAGCTCTCGCCACCTTTCCTCGCTCGTTAAGCTCGGCATCGGGCCGCGGGACACGCTCGAGTTCACTCTCGACGATGGTTTCACCGTGCCCGAGACCGCCGTCCCAGACCGTCGGGAAGCGTCTGAAGACTTGCCTCACCTCCCAACCAGTCCGTCCGGCACTCCCCAGCAAGGGCGCACCAGCGTTGCCAGCACGAGGCAGCTCGATCGCAGTAGGGACGCAGAAGTGTCCTCGGTGGCCTCGGCCGACGCGACATCTCGGCCATCGTCGGAACCGACCACGTCCCCTCGAAGATTGACAGGCTGCTCCATCAATTCGACGCGGCTGGAAAGAGTCCTTGGCAGGGATAATGATTTCAACATTCGTCGCGGGTCTCACGCTTGGGAAGACCAATCCGCTCTCGGCGTCTGGCTCATTGCACAGAGCATGCGGTCCAGAGACTGTTCGCTCCTCCTTGTCGGCGATGCTGATTCCGACCAGGCGGAGCATCGTGAGCGCCTCAGCTCGCCTTGTCTCGACTTCGGCGGAATCGACAGTATCATCGATATCCCAGAGGATGAGGCCCCGAGCTCGAGCGTCCAAAAGGCCTCTTGCAACGCCTCATCCCACTATGCCTCAATCTTGCCAAGCTTCCAACCGAGCCCGGCCGGCTCGGGGTCCAACAAGTACAGCCTCAGTCCAGAAGACCTCCAGCACCTTGAGCTGTCGCCACTCGGGTGTAAGTTGGACCCTTGTTGCCGAACGGGGCCATATGAAAAACTCGACGTAGGTCGGAGAGCAGCTCCTGATTGTTCGTTCCACTTCACAGGCTGCGCGCTGCGGGACTTTGGCCTCTCAGAAGGGCACAGCTCTTCGTACGCAACGGCCGAAGAAGACGAGGCCTCGACCGCCTCTTTCAAGGACACGGCTCTTCTGAACCAAGCTCCTCAGGCTCGACGGGGACCCGATAGCAAGTCGGTGACGCTTTCAGAACCCAGTAGCTTCCATCAACGAGAGGCTGAGCTTCGGTCCGTGGAACAGAGATTTGGTCAAGTTGCTTCCCGAAAGCCGGCAGACGTGCCTTTGCACAGCCGTTTCCGAGAAGAGTTTACCACCGTCCGTCGACCGGCTAAAACATCGTTGATGCGGAGGATCCAACATTCCTTGCCGCGCCTGTCTCGGGTCGGCTCGGATACTCCGTCTGAGCTCAGGCACTTCTCCACGTCGACATCCCCCGACATGGGCTCGATTCACAAGGGTGCGCAGGCCGCAGGCGCGGAAGCATCGGCTGGAGCGTCGGTTATTCCCCGTCCGCATGTCGTACGACATTGGAAAAACGAAAGGCGGCGAACCTCCCTCGGCGGTTTCATGGCCACTGGCAGAGATAGTCACCAATCCGAGGGCGTGTCACCACAGTCGTGGACCAGGTACAGTCAACCTGGGCTGTAGCTTTGTGTGTTATGACGCCACTACTATCTATCGCTATAGAAGGTTAACGTAATAATAATTCTATTTTATAAATTTGTGTCGAGTTTTACGCCTGTCAGTTTTGGAACGATGAGTTTTGTTGACTTTATTCTCCCTCTTCCGCCTCCACTTCGGCCAAGGGGCAGTAACGGAGTCTCAAGGAGGCGTAAGGCGTCCAAACACCCAAGGCTAGGTTTGCTTCATGATCTGTGCCTGTCAATCGCAGCCAGGGGTCTCTGCTTCTGTGCCTATGCCGTGTTCTCTGCGTGAGTACCTACCTACCTACCTACCTATATAGAGAGTCCCTGAAGTCTCTACCTGTAGTATTTCCATGTATCTTTAGTCCTTGCCTGCTTGGTTGCTGTCCTCTCTGACACGTGAGTGACCGAGCTCCGTGAACTTCATCTCCATCTGAGTGGTCTTTGCCTGTGCCATGTCTGCCTTCAGTGTACCACGGCATGCAGTCTCCGCCTGCACCATCACGACCTACGTATGTGCTTCCTGACTGCCGCAACTGTAACGTCGGTGTGAGCGATCCTTGCCTCTTGCCATCGCAGCCTCTGCCTAGAATGTTTTCTGCGCCCCATGCCTTTACGGTTCCCGCCACCTCTGCCTCTTTATCATATCTTGGCCTCCCTGGCTCTTGCGAATAGAGTCGTTGGTCGAAGACAGGGACCCCATCGGCTGGATCAAGGCGACGGCGAAAGCGCGAGCGACGCCTGAGGACAGGCCCCTTGTAGATGAAGACGAATGGAATGAGACACATGACGGTGCTCAGGCCGCCGAGGAGGGCACATGCGCCGGAGATGCCGAGACGGGAGAAGAGGAGCGGGGAGACCAGCGGAAGGAGGACGGCAAAGAGGGAGCGCGAACACGAGGCGGCGGCATGTGCGGAGGCGGCGAAGACGTGATATGCGTCGGTGAGGTAGTTGACGAGCGCCGTGTAGATGAAGACAAAGCCGGCGCCAAAGGGAACGCCCGCTAACAAGGGCACGACGAAATGAACGGGCCGGCGGGCAGAGAAACCAAACCAGAATAGGGAGAGAGCGAAGAGCGGCCCGCCCAAGACGACGAGCGGCAGGCGGCGGTACTCGTCACTCTCCGCCCAAGGCGCGCCGCGGGTCCGGGCCCGAACGACGACGACATCCCAGTACCAGAAGACGGGCAAGGTGAGACAGGCGCCGACGCCGATGGGCAGGAAGCACAGGCCAGCGACACCGGGCGGCAGGCCGTGGAGGCCCTGGAAGACGAGGGGAAAGGCCTGGAAAGAGACGTAGAAGATGGCGTAGGAGAGGGCGAGATGGGCGCACGAGGCGGAGACTATGGGCTCGCATACTAGCATCCGGAGCGGCCGGCTCAACACCACGGCGAGAACCGAGGGGCTAGCGTTGACAGGGTCGTGTCGAGGGAGGGCGTCCGTCATATCGGCGGCACCGTTCGGGGGCATCCGGCGACGGCTGCGCGCCAGCAGGACGTGGCCCAGCGTCTCTGGCAGCAGGAAGTAGAGCGCCCAAAGCGTGATACCGGCGACGATGAGGGCAACCCAAAAGGCCCAGCGCCAGCCGATGGTCGACGAGGCCAAGGCAGAGACGATGGGGGCGAGACAGGGGCCGAAGGTGATGGCCTGCTCTCACCTTGGTAAACAACAAGAACAGCAAGCGAGAGGTAAGATAAAATAGATAAAATAAATACATAAGAACGTACAGTGGTGAAGAGGGCGAAGGCCCGACCCCTAGTCCGTGGCTCGCCAAACATGTCTGCCAAGATGCCGGCGACGACGGCAAAAGGCGAACTGCCGAAGATGCCGGCGAGGGTGCGGAAGACGAGAAGCGCCCACCAAGCCGGCGCCATGGCACAGGCCATGGTGAAGAGCATGAACAAGGCAAAAGTGGCCAACGTCAGCTGCCGTCGTCCCATGTGCTCGCTCAGGGGCCCCCAGACAAGGGGACCGAAGACGTAGCCGAGAAGGAAGAGAGAGATAGGCAGCGCCTTTTGTACGGCCGAGTCTATGCCGAACTCGCTGGCGATGCTGGTAATGGCGATGCTGGGTATGGCTGAGCCCATGGTTGAATTGAAGACGGCCAAGGCTGATATGAAGAGGACAAGGCCTTTTTTCCACTGCGCCGTTCGTCAGAGTCTAGGGTCGATGCCTGACGAGGGGGCGCGCTCACCGCTGGCCAGTTGTATGGGTTCTCAGCGTCAAGCTCCCACGCGGGTACGTCTCGAGCCGTCGGGTTCTTGGATTCCGGACGACTGTCGTGGATGATGCCAAAGCCGCTGTCCTTGGCGTACATGGGTTGGGCGGTAACAGAGTGTGTCTTGTGGTGCAGTGCTCCTGCAAACCGTCAATAAATTAGTTAGTCCATGATGAGGAACTGTCACACGCACCCTCGTCTTGGATAGCTAGGTCCATCTTGGCCTTACTACCTTGGTAAGCTTGCTTCACTCGATCAAAAGTTCAGGGCAGAAGTAAAGGCATACGGATCTATCATGCAGAGAGGGCAGACATAGTCTTCGGGCATGGCTGACGGCGAAAAGCTGGGCAGGAGATAGACAAAAGACAACAAGCCTTAAGCCACGGAGCATTCAATCCAGAGTAGATTCCTCCACCTGACGGGATGTGGGATAGAGGCAAGTAGATGAGGGTGGAGGGGGAATCTTCGGGATTAAGAATGGGCGGCGACGCATTTCCGCCGCGCATCGCGGGAACATTGAAAGCCAATTGGATCCTATAAATTGAACGAAATGCGGAGAGGCTTTCATAGGACCGGGGTGGTCTCAGGCTTTGCACCAGGCTTGTCGTTATGTGATTCGACACAATCGTGCTACCTGCCGACCGGGCGCCGGGGAATGAGGTTGACAAGCCCGAATCAGTCGGCACGGCTGCGCGCTGTCAAGTCTCGAGATTAATCTGCTTCCCGAATCTGGCGTACAAATCGACCTTGAGTTGAGTCATCTCCTCGCGGACAGTAGTCATCTTGTCCTCCAGTTCCGACTTGTCCTGGCTAATACTTGCGGCGGACGACTCGAGCATCTGCTGGGCCTGTTCCAGGGGCACGTGGAAAAAAGCGTCGCCGATCTTATAGCTGAGTCAAACAAGGATCAGCTATCTGGTTACGGGACGGGCGGTGGCATGGGCTTGGCCGCCGTACCGAACTTTCTCATCTTCATCGGCAAGCTCCAGCTCCATGGCCAGATCGTCGAAATCTTCCTTTTGCTTCTGCAACGGAGAGGTCAGTACGGTACTCGTGTTTGTTTTGTTTTTTTGCGTGCGGCACACCGTCTTCAGCTGAATCTCCTCGTCGAGAGCCAGCGCCCGCTGGTGCAGCCGGCTGAACTTGTTGATCTTGTCCTGGTCTTGGCGGCGGACCTGGACCTCTTCGGCCGCTTCTTCTTCTTGCTTAGACAGCTGAGGATAGGCTGATCAGCGGTCGGCAATGGTCCACAGAGGTGCTTCTTACCATGCGGCGCTGCACAAAGGACGCCATGACGGGTGTTCCTGGTATGATGGGATGATGAAGATGATACCGTCGTCGGCTTGGTGGTGACGGTGGTGACTAATCTAACAGCTGCCGACCGTACGACCTTGTAGGACACCTACCCTGGACGAAGTACAGTTTGCATCTGCATTTGATTACTGTGCTCCTCCACGACCACGACTTCCGGGACCGTTCCTCTTCACTTCGCCCAGCAACACACAAACTCCATCTACCTATCTAGGTAACCGACGAGATGGCTCTCGGAAAGAATACTTATCCCAAAGCGACGCTGAAGAAGATTGTCAAGGCGCACTCGGGCCTCAACATCAAGAAGAATGCCGATGTAACGGTACGCTCCGCGTCCTGGGCCGGCGGAGTGCGCCGCTGACTCTTTGACAGATCTTTCTCGACTACGTCTTGTTCATGGAGAAGTGCGACTCCAACAAAGACAACCAGAATGGTTGCGCGAGCTGACGGCGACATGCAGACTTGTCAAGGAGGCTGCCATTCACTCGAAGCGATCCGGCGAAAAGGCATTGACCGCGAGAAGCGTTAAAAGGGTCACTCGAGTGAGCACTTCCGCGTTCGCCATCTCTCATGCCTCCAAGCTGACTCCCACGCACAGGATTCCCTGGCCAGATTCAAGGGCTGAAGCACCGAACGGTCGCCCGAGGACGCGCTTTGATTCGCCGACCACTGCGGCTTTCCCAACCTGAATCACATGCCATGCATCGACGACATCGACATCGCTATCGACATCGACGTCGACGATTTCAACAATCTCGAAATAGACGAGGGAACGTACATCGTCTTATTCTCACTACGTGCCCCGATTTGTCGGATCGACGATGCGTTGGCACGAGTGGCGGCGCCCGCTCAACGTTCGGCGGAGGAGGACGGCGCGATATGGTACCCGGAGATGCCTAAACCAGCAACAACAAAAATTCGGATTGCTGCAGCAAGAGGGCTGTAGAGCTACTAGAACACGGCAATTGGCAGCAAACGACGACAATGGATGCTGTAAAATCTCGTTGCCGTTTGCCAATCCCCAACCACCGCCAAGCAAGAAGTTTGTGCGGGCAGGAGTTAGGTACCTGTGAGTACCGTGTACGCGTAGTCCAACTGCCGGATAACCAGGTAGATTTGTCTCATGAACGAAATCATCCGTTGATTGGACCGTTCTCCTGGGGCCCCCGGGTACCTCTACCGAGGTATTTGTAAGTTTCGGCAGCTTCTCCTCCACAATCTCTCAAGCCTCGTCTTTCTTTGCCAGCTTTCACGCCTCTCGCAAGTCCCTAAATTAATCGCTTGCCTCACCAACTACCTGATACTCGATCCCCTCTGATATCTCTACCCACCTACCTAGGTACTGTTCACGGCCTTGCTTGCCCCAGAAGCTCCATTCATCGCCTTCACCTCATTCCTGCACAAACGTCGACATGGCCGCATCCGCCGCCCACGCCGCTTCCAAGCCCTCCAAGAAAAAAGCCGCCAAGGCTCCTGAGCAGCGTGCCCAGTCTCCGACCCCGAGCATGGCCTCGGGCGTCGGCGATAGAGCGGCCGACTCTCAGGAAGACGGCACCGAGACGCCTCTCATCAAGGAGCTGCACAAGTAAGGTCTTCCCAACCAACGGCTGTGCCCGGCGACACTGAACTTAACGTCTGTCAAGGAACATTCGCAACCTCAACAAGAAGATCGTACGTCGTCTGCCCCTCAAATTAGGCGCGCTGCTGACTTTACCAGACCAATGCCTCCAAGACCGACTCACTCTTGGCTCAGCATCCGGACAAGACTCTCGACGAGCTCGTCGCCTCCAAAGTGATCAACACCGACCAAAAGGCACAGATTTTGAAGAAGCCCGCCCTCAAGTCACAGCTCGCTCAGATGGAAGAACAGCTCTCTCAGCTTCACAAGGCTCACGACCACTACCGCCTCCGCGCCAAGAATGAGAGGCTCGAATGGGAGAAATCGCAGGACAAGCTCAAGGACGACGTGATTGCCGAGACCCAGCAAAAGTTCGACAAATCGCTACGTGGCCATCTCCTTGTTCTCTCCCAGTTCTTGCGTCTCGCTGCCTATCGACGCGAGGAAGCCAAGGACCTCGATTCGGACGAAAGCCAGGCAATCGAAGGTGTTTTGTTGGCCATCTACACGGGCGACGAGAATGCCGTTGCGTCCATGCTCAAGCTGATTGATGGCTCCAATGATTCGATTCTGAGCGTCCCTGGGGAGCCGCTCAAGACTACATGTTCGTCGAAAAGACCCCGACCATATGTTTGCGGCGCAATAGCTGACAAATGGCAGTCTCAATCGTCAAAGCCCTTGCGCAGGAGTACAAGACCCCTTTCTATCCCGAAGCTGCTCCAGCTACCGGGCCAGAGCCTGACAAAGAGGCGGCGGCTCCTGACCCACCGACGGCCAGTACCGCCGCAATCGAGAAAGATGCTACGGAGAGCGCTCTGGTCAACGGACAGGAGCAGGCCGAACCCCCTGCAAACGGCACCGCCGATGCGGACCTCGCCGACGCCAAGGTCCCCGATGACGCCGTCAGTACCGCCGCGACGACTCATTGGGAGCGTGAGAATGACGAGCCCAACCAACAGGAATGGGTAAACGTGGAAACCCCGCCTGATGCATCCGAGAAGGAAGTGGCAGCAGGATCTGATGAGATGCCTGCCATGACCAACAACACGCGATCCTGGGCCGATGAGCAGCCTGATGCAGTGGTCGAGGTGAGATATGAGCCGCAACCATGACCCAAGTCGCCTCGCGCCCGTGGCTAACCACAACTGAACAGGCTCCCCGTGCTCATGAAGCCAACGACGGGTTCCATCAGGTTCAGCGCAATCGAGGCCGACAGGACCGCGAGCCGGGCTCGCGAGGACGAGGCCGCGGTGAGGGCCGGGGCCGGCCCCGTGGAGATGGTCGGGGCCGTGGGGGCCGAGGCCGCGGCAACGGCAACGGCGGAGCCCAGTGGCGACCTGCTCGCCGCAATGAGGAGTCGTAGAAGCACTTGCTGCCTCGACTCAGCCTCTTTTCTACACCAAGCATGTCTCGGAAGCGACTGTACATCATGCCATGGCGGCGTTTATGAGGTTTTCGGCCGGCCCTGCGGGGCTGATTTGAGGGAGCTCAAGGCTCGGAGCGCTGGGTCCCGAGCTTGCTTTGAGCATAGCATCGATCTTAATGAGCCGTTGTCTTGGCGTCTTGCCGGACATGGGCTTCCGATGCTCTGACTGATGATGAAAATGATACTGGCAAAACGGGGATTCGTGGTAGGAACGGATATCGCATTGTACGAAGGCAGCCATGAGTCAAGATAATGCAAAAAAGAAGAGCGTCGCCGATGTCGACTCATCCCTTATTCTCTTTAGGCACAGCCACTGTGCCTAGGTAGATACCTCCCGGTACTACGTGGTTGCAGTCAGTATTCGGAAGAATAGAAGACTGGCGTCAAAGTGCATCTCGATGATGATGCCTGAAGAAGAGAATGATGCTAGGTAACTACAGTGGCCTGCCACGAGAAACGAGCAAAATCATGTCAACTGTCCATATAAATAGTAGGCGAAAATACATATGCGTGCTCGTTTCGCGTGTTAAGTCACTGTACCTACCTACCTGTAGGTAGGTAGGTAATGCTAAGCGTGTGGTGTATGAAGGAAAGAGGGCTAGCCTGACAAAACGGAGAGGAAGCACGTGACTCTATGGCTCTGTATTACACAGAGGTAGCGGTAGGTAGGTACCCGCAGGGCATGTTGGGTGGGGGCCTTTTAGGGGTCCACCCCTCCGTCCCTGTACTACCTAGGTACCTACCTGTCTACCTAACCTAAAGCCTCTGCAAGGTACGTCAGGGCGGAACGAACAACCTGTCATTCTAGGCGCTGCTGAGGCCACATCGACCATTGACTCCAGTGCCAGCGAAGATCACGGTCGACGATCCGCCCACGCTCACCATTCAGTTCTCTTTCTGTGTGAGTGCTGGTTGGAAATCGTCATTTTCGTCGTCGTGGCCGTCGCGCGCCAGTCAGCCACCTCCGTCCCTCGCCAACGAAACTCGATGCCCTGCTGAGAGGGCCTTAGGACTTTACTCCTCCCTCTCCTCTCTCGCTTGCGTACTCTCGAAACAGCTGTTCTCCTTCTATCTACGCTATCGCGCTCAGCCTCGCCACGATGGCTGTCTCGCCGCGGCGGTGGCGCCCGGTGATGATTCTGCTCCTTGGAGCCTTTCTCATCCTCTGGTCCGGCGGCGGCGTCGCGGGGGCCGTCCTGGGCGTCGACCTGGGAACCAAGTACATCAAGGCGGCGTTGGTGAAGCCAGGGATTCCACTCGACATTGTACTCACCAAGGACTCGCGGCGCAAGGAGACTTCGGCCGTGGCCTTTAAGCCGTTGCGCTCGGGCGTCAAGGAGGGCGTCTTCCCGGAGCGGGTGTACGGCGCTGACGCCATGGCCATCGCCGCCCGATTCCCCGGCGAAGTCTACCCCAATCTGAAGGCTCTGCTCGGTCTCCCGGTCGACGATGACATGGTACGCGAATACGCAACGCGGCACCCGGCCCTACAGCTCAAGGCGCATCCGAGTCGAGGGACGGCCGCGTTCCAGAGCAAGACGGTGCCTGAGACGGAGGACGCCTGGACGGTCGAGGAGCTACTGGCCATGGAGCTGCAGAGCGTGCAGAAGAACGCAGAGGCCGCGGCCGGTGACGGCTCTTCCGTCCGCTCCGTCGTCCTGACCGTGCCACCCTTTTACACGACCGAGGAGAAGCGAGCGGTACAGTCGGCGGCCGAGCTGGCCGGCTTCAAGGTTCTCGGCCTCATCAGCGACGGTCTTGCCGTCGGCCTCAACTACGCGACCAGCAGGCAGTTCCCCAACATCAATGAAGGCGCGAAGCCGGAATATCACCTCGTCTTTGACATGGGTGCGGGCTCGACCAGCGCCACCGTCATGCGGTTCCAAAGCCGCACAGTCAAGGACCTCGGCAAGTTCAACAAGACGGTTCAGGAGGTGCAGGTTCTCGGCGGAGGCTGGGACAAGACGCTCGGCGGCGAAGCCCTGAACCACCTCATCATGGACGACATGGTCTCTCGCTTCGTCGCGTCGCCCGCGGCAAAAGCCATTTCCGTCACGACAGACGGCGTCCGGTCTCACGGTCGCGCCATGGCCTCCATCGCCAAGGAAGCGGAGCGTGTGCGACAGGTGCTGAGCGCCAATCAGGAAACGTCGGCGAGCTTCGAGGGCCTGTACGAGGATGTCGATTTCCGATACAAGCTCACCCGCGCCGAATTCGAGAACATGGCCGAGACATATGCCCA
This sequence comes from Ophiocordyceps unilateralis, assembly GCA_001272575.2. NCBI lineage: Eukaryota > Fungi > Ascomycota > Sordariomycetes > Hypocreales > Ophiocordycipitaceae > Ophiocordyceps > Ophiocordyceps unilateralis. Next base: position 6,923 of record LAZP02000277.1, on the reverse strand, counting down.
GCGAGTCGGTCAAGCGATCAATGACGCGATGGACATGTCGAAAATTGACATTAGGGACTTGACCTCTGTCATCCTTCACGGCGGCGCGACGCGAACTCCTTTCGTCCAGAAGGCGCTCGAAGGAGCATTCGGCTCGGCGGACAAGCTACGATCCAACGTCAACGCCGACGAGGCTGCCGTGTTCGGAGCGGGCTTCCGCGCGGCGGAGCTCAGTCCAAGCTTCCGCGTCAAGGAGATACGGATCTCCGAGGGCCCTATGTACCCGATCGGCATCACGCGGACGGCCAGCAGCGGAAAGCAGCTGCGCCAGCGACTGTGGACGGCCACGTCTCCTCTGGGGGGCCCGGTCAAGGAGATGACGTTGACGGAGCATAAGGATGTCATCGTCGGCTTCTACCAGCAGGTCGGATCGGAGACCAGGGACACGAAGTCGATGAGCACTACGAACCTGACGGACACCGTGGCGGCCATGAAGGAGCGGTATCCATCGTGCGTCGAAGCGGACATTGCCTTTAAACTGGCCCTCGGCTTGAGCTCGGAGAACGGAGAGGTCCAAGTGCTCAAGGCGGCGGTGGAATGCGAAGCAGAGGTGCCCGAGAAAGAAGGGTTCGTCGACGGGGTCAAGAACTTGCTTGGCCTGGGCAAGAAGGACCAGAAGGACCAGCAGCCACTGACGGAGGGCGACGAGAGTAAGGAGCCCAAGACGACGGACGGTTCCGAGGAGGAGATGAAAAAGAGGGATGGGACCGAGCCGCCGGTCGGTTCTGCGTCGACGGAGACGGCCGAGAGCGCGTCTCCGCCGGCATCGGAGCATAAGACTGGCTCAGCCGGCGATGAGACCAAGACGGAGGAGACCAAGATGGAGGAGACCAAGACGGAGGAGACCAAGACGGAGGAGGCCAAGGCGGAGGCCAAAGCGGAAGTCAAGAAGAAGAAGGAGACTGTGTCGATTCCGGTGGCATTCACTCTCGAGAACGCAGGGCTGCCTTCGCTTACCAAGGCCGAACTCACCAAGGCCAAGGACAGGCTCAAGGCATTTGCGGCTTCGGACAAGGCCCGGGTACAAAGAGAGGAGACGCTCAACCGGCTGGAGGGCTACACTTACAAGGTGCGAGACCTGCTGGAAGGGGAGGCGTTCACGTCTATGTCTACGGAGCAAGAACGGACAAAGCTGGCGGACATGGCCAGCGAGACGGGCGACTGGCTGTACGATGGCGGCAGCGAGGCGACCAAGGAGGAGCTCAAGGCCAAACTCAAGGTGCTTCAGGACCTGGTGGCGCCCATCCAGACGCGGGTAGACGAGGCAGAGAAGCGGCCGACTGTGCTATCATCGCTCAAGGCGACGCTGAACCAGACAGCACAGATGATGAGCGGGCTGCGCAGGCAGCTGTCCGAGTACGAGCAGTGGTCGTCGTCGTCGTCGTCGTCGTCGTCGTCGTCGGCGAGCCCCTCTTCGGCGACGGCGTCTCCGACGGGCGACTTTGATGGGCTGGAGGACAGCGACGACGCGCCGGTCAAGGAAGCGAGCAAAGACGACTCTTCGACGGCCAAGATTGTGCCGCCGCCGCCGCTGTACAAGAAGGAGGAGGTGGATGAGATGGAGGCGCTGCACGAGTCGACGGCCAAGTGGCTACTCGATATGGAGGCGCGTCAGTCGGCGCTAGCGCCGACGGCGGATCCGGTGCTACTGGCCAAGGACGTGCTGGAGAAGCAGCAGAAGCTGGAGATGACGGGCATGGAGCTGGCGCTGAAAGGGGTGAAGAGCTTCGAGAAGCAGGCCAAGAAGGCGGGTAAGAAGGCGGACAAGGTCAAGGCGAAGGCGAAGGCGAAGGCGAAGGCGAAGAGCAAGACAAAGGACAACAAGGATGGGGACAAGGACAAGGGGGCGAAAAGGGATGAGGAGAAGCCTGCACAGGCCAAGAAGGAGGAGAAGGAAAAGCACGACGAGCTGTAGAGCCAAGAGGGGGAGAGAGAGAGACAGAGAGAGAGAGAGTGTGTGTGTGTGTGTGCATGCTACGAATATAGAGTGCAGGGGATAGAAGAAGGAGAGAGGGGGGGGCTTACAGAGAGGCGAGACAATCGAGGCGTGCCGCCGCCGCCGCCACCAGTTTCGGGTTCGGGTTCCTGCAGACAAGCCCAGGTGGTAGTGGACGAGAGGAGCCGAGGAGGTGTGAAGAGAGAGAGGGCCTGTGTTCCCGGCGGCGGCGTTTTCTGTTTGTTTGCCGGCGCCATCTTGCATGAGTTTTTTTTTGTCCGTTTCTCTCTCTCTGCTCTCTCTCTCTGTGTGTGTGTGTGTATGTCTCTCTCTTCTCTCCGTCCTTTGTCCCTCACCGAATCTTCCTGATTGCGTATCATCTCCGTATCTTTTTTTTTTTTTTTCCCTTTCCCAATCTTTCATCTTCCCCTCGTTTCTATCTCTTCATCGATTAGGGGAGAGCGCGCCTCAGGCATCCATTTCGAGGCTCCTCTGCCGGCTGTTGGGCCACCTGCCTGCCGGACGGTGCACAGGCTGCCACCTCGAGCCTTCCTTCATTTTCTTTTTTTTTTCTTATCAGGGGAGAATACCTTCGTTTCGTTTCGGAGAACTTCACTTTCTCCCCCCCCTTCTGACAAGGCTCGCGCGTTCGTTACGCAGGCCTCCTTTCCACCCTCTCTTACCTTTTTTTTTCCCCTTTCCCCTCTCTCGGGGCTTTAGTCCCTTTTCCTTGGACTCTCTCATCTTAAAGTCCTTTTTTTTTCTCCTTGTCTTTTCTCGTCCTCTTCCCCGTCGGCAGATCTTTTCAAACCGCCAGTCATGTGGCATCACGTCGTTGCCCTCGTCCTCTTCGTCGCCTCGTCGGTCCTCGCCACCCCGCTCGCTTTCTGGACTCCTTCGCCCCGTAGCTTCTCCGTCCAGGTGAGGCAGAGAGAAAACTATCGACGAGACTTTCTCAACGACTGGGCTGCTGCTCATCGCAAGTGGGGGACTGGCGTTCCCGATGAGGCCCTCGATGCCTTTTCTTTCGCCCAGGGCGGTGTGTCTTCCTCATTCCCCTCAATGGCTGTTCGCTCTGGCTGACGGTTGTCATCTGTGCAGAGAGCCGCGTCCAGGTCATGCCCCTGATTCACGACCAGATCTATGTCGCCGACGTCGACATCGGAAACCCGTCTCAGAGGGTTAAGATGGCCCTCGACACCGGCTCGTCGGACGTGTAGGTGTCCCCCTGTTTCCTGTATCTGTTGTCAAGTCTTGGACTGACTCCTCTCAGCTGGGTCCAGTCCACCGACACCAGATATCGGCTCAACACCCACGGCCCTTGGCCTCCGCGCTACAGCCCCAACGCGTCGGTGACGGCACACCAGGTCGACAAGGCCATGTGGAACATCCGCTATGGTTCGTGTCAGCTTCCCCTTCGCAGGGCCCGTGGCTAACTCATGTGGCCTCTCTAGCCGACGAGAGCAACGCCGTCGGCATCGTCTACCGCGACACGCTCCGCCTCGGCGACCTCGAGGTCAAGAATGCCACGATCCAGTCGGCCTCCATCATGTCCGCCACCTTTGAGCGCGAGACGGGCTTTAGCGGCATCATGGGCCTCGCCAAGCGCCTGCAAAACAACATCGAGCCTCCCGAGCCCAGCTTCCTCTCCATGCTCAGGCGCCAGCTGCGCAAGCCCGTCTTCACCGTCGATCTGCGCCACAACGCCTCGAGCCGGTTCGACTTTGGTCACGTCGACGCCGCCATTGCCTCGGACGGCATGACATGGCTGCCAACAAACGCCTCCAATCCGCACTGGGCCGTCGAGCTCGACCTCGTCGCCTGGAGAGGCGAGGGCAGCGTCTGGATGAGGCACAAGTTCGAGGCCATCATCGACACGGGCACCTCGCTCATGTTCCTTCCCGGCATGCTCGTCGCCCGTTACTGGGCTGCCGTCCCCGGCGTCAAGACGTCGCGCGAGACGCAGGGCTCCTACCGCTTCCCCTGCGCCTCTGAGCACGGCCTGCCCGACCTGCTCATCAAGCTTCCCGGCACCGAGCACATCGTCAGCGTCCCCGGCCGCTACCTCAACTACGGGCCCACCATCGAGGACCCGGCCCTCTGCTGGGGCGGCCTGCAGAGCGCGGCCCAGCTCGGCGGCTCGGCCATCCTCGGCGACGTCTTCCTCAAGTCCGTCTTTGTCGCCTTTGACGTCGAGGCCGGCCGCGTCGGTTTCGCCAACAAGGCCCTGGACGACGTGTGATATTGAGAAAAAAAGGAGCACTTTTTTTTTTTTGCCTCCCTTTGGTCTTTCGCCTTTGCTGTTGTTGAGAGGGCGGTCGGTAGCCACGAGGGAAGCTGGACAAGAAGAAAAAGGGGCAAAAAGGGGGCCTCAATTTAATGAGGGGAAATAATTCATGAGAGGGGCTGCTATCTGGCAGTCTGGTTCCGGTCGTCGTCAGTCGGAGAGTGCGCGAGCGATGCGACGTGGGCACAATTGGCGGCAGATAGCAATGAAAATAAGCGAACCTTGGGGCGTCGGGAAGAAACGTTTTTTGTTTTTCAGCCATTGCCATCCTAAAAATATATATACAATTCTTAACGCCTGGTCCGAGCCGTGCCGAGGCAAAGGCCGCCCGTCGTCCCGACTCAAACCAGCCCACATGGTCGCGCGCTCTAAGCCGATTCGACAAGCCCGGATGTGGCCGGCAGAGCGGGTTCAAGTCTCCTTTAAGAAAGCAGGGAGCCAAAAAAAAACAAAACAAAGGTTTGTATCAAGTAAAAAAAAAAAAAAAAAAAGGAATAGCAAAGGAGCCGACAGTAGCAGAAAATAGCTTGCACGCATTGGTTGATTGTCGGCCACCCTGGAGGGAGGAAAAGCAAAAGAGTCCGAGATGCCTGTTGAACGCCGGATAAAAGGTTGGACCGAGTGAGCGAGGGGAGGGGTACCCGGTCGATGGGAGACATTGGCCGTGCGAGCGTCCCGAAAATGTCGCATACCCCTTGCACGAGAAAGGGGCCGAAGCACAAAGCACCGAATCAGCCATTGGAGAAGCCGAGTAGACGTTGAAAGGAAGGGGGAAAGGGGGGAGGGGGTGTGCGGTCATTTCAAAAAAAGGGACGTCTGTGAGCTTCCGAGATTCGGAACGGTGTGACCGTCTTGGCGACTCGGACAGATCATTCCTCGAGGCCGTTGCCATCTAGTGACAGACGACATCAGTATTAGGCGTTTTCCTCCATGGAGAGGAAATTGTGAGAATCACCTTCGCTTGCGCCGGGCGTCGGAGGCAGACGGCCGGAGCCCGGGGCTTGGGGCCGGGCGGTGCCAGGACGCGACCAGGGCTTAGAGGCGGCGGCGGGAGGCTGGGCGTCGGCCTTTTTCTGGGGGGTTGAGACGGCTGCGGATTGGAGGCTGGAGCGGTTTTGCTGCTTACGGAGGCGGTCCTCCATGTCACGGATGCGGGCTTCGATGTCGGCGAGCTCCTGGTTGTTTTTGCCGACGTTTTGTCTCCTGCAAGAGGTCAGCAGGGAGCATGTCGACAAGATGGGGGATCATCTTGGTACGCACCTTTCATTGACTTTCTGATCGAGTTCGGTGAGGGAGTCGTCGATGCGGAAGATACCCATCAGCTCTTCGGAGAAGGAGCGGGCGACGGTGCTGCGAGGGGGAAGAGGATGGCCGTTAGCGAATTCGGTCCGTTGTCGTCGTCGAATTCCGAGAAGACGTGGAAAAGAAGGAAGGGGAGAGAGGACGCGTACGATTGAGGACGACGGCCGTTCGGCTTCCAGTCGCGATCGAGCTCGGCGTCGGTCATCATGGTGGTGAGAAAAGGCGGTGCAGAAGCGAATAAGAAGCGGCTCTGACAGCGCAGACGGGATATATAACGATGAGCGAGGGAGGACGAGAGGAAAAGATGAAGTTGGTGATGAGTCTTTGACGGCAAGATAGAATATGGGCGGATTGCTTGAAAGAGAAGCGAGGAAGAGGCGAGGCCGAGGCGAGAGAAGAAGGCGTATGTGTCAAGCAGAGACGGGGAGGAGGGCCGAGGAGAGGGAAGGGGGGGGGTAAGGTGGTAGGTGGTAAGGAAATGTATCGGCTGTGTGTGTGTACATGTCGACACATGGCACGAGAGCTCCGGCGTCCGTTGCGGTTAGTGCTGTCTCCCTTTCTGGCTTTCTGGGGCGGACCCATCACCAGGGGCTAGGGCCTCGTAGTTTTTTTTTTTTTGGGGGGGGGGGGTGGGTTTTGGGGGTTCGGGAGAAAAGGGGTGTAAGATTTGAAGAGGGGCCAGCTTCCGACACATGAAGAGAGGGGCAGGTGTACAGCCAGGTAACCCGGGCTCGAGGATACCTGCAGCCTACCTTGGCAGCATTGCATGACGGGTGGCAGGCGAGGGCAAAGGGGAGGGAGGCTGGACGTCAAAAAGAAGGCGGCACCGAGGCAAGGAACATGGATGATGCATGGCAGTACGAATATGCATCAATCAATTCTTTTCTCTCTCTCTCTCTCTCCCTCTCATTCTCTCTCTTTGGTCTTTTGCTCCTCGATACTATCAAAACCAAGACGCTAACTCGGGAGGCCCGGCGCGGCAGATGGGCCCAAGTACGCCGACTAGCCGGTCCAAACACGGCGAGAAACGAAGTCGCTCCCTACCTACCTGCCAAGCTAGCCCGAGGAGAAAAAAGGAAAAAAAAAACCCGCTGCATAGAAGTCGGGGGTGCGTCTAGTATCTCGAAAGCGAGGTTATTCGTCGACATGCGGCAGAACTAATTCACAACTTCTTCTCCTATTTTCATAAACCAAGCAGTAGGGAAGAAAGCACCACCAACTTGAGAAGAAAAAAAGTTTTTTTTTTTTCCAAAAAAAAAAAAAAGGAAGAACAATCTCTTAGGCGACCGGCACGTCAGGCATATCCGCCATGTGTACGATCGATTCGAAAAGGAAGCAAAAAAAAAAAAAGGGAGGGGG
>LAZP02000276.1:0-26011 GCA_001272575.2 Ophiocordyceps unilateralis | reverse complement strand
AAAAGGAAAAAGGGGAAAAAAAAAAAAAGGGGGGGGGGGGGGGGGGGGGGAGAAGAGGAAAAAGAATGTTAAAAAAAAACTAAAGAAAAGAAAAGAAAAGAAACATCGACTCTCGAAATCCGAGCTTCGCAAAAGAGAGAAGGCACGGGAAGGTCAGAAACAGGGAAAGCGAATCCAAAGGGGTATCTTTCTAGGCACACGTGGTTTTTGCAGTCTGTCTGTCTGGGTGATAGGGAATCAAGGCAAAGCAAAAGAACGGTGACGACGGTGCAGATGACGGCGTAATTATGACAAAAGGGAAAATGTATCAAGCAAGGTAGATGGATAGATGGGCCGACGGCTCATTCCTCTTCGTCCTCGAAAAAGTCCTGATCGTCGAAATCGCCCGGTTGCGCATCCGAGTCGTAGCCAGGGTCTCGCATCATAGGGGGCGTCATGGCCTGCATCCGCTCCGGATGATGCCGCGGCGGGCTCGTCAGCCTCGCCGCTGTCATGTCGGACCGATGAGACTCGTTGGACTGCCCCCGAGCCCGGCCCGTCTGGGTCGTGTACCGCAGGCCGGTGCTGGAAAAAGCCGTCGGCTGCGGCCTGTTGCCCACGAGCGGAGGTGAGAGCCGGACACTCGAGGCCGGCGGAGTCAGGAGGCCGCCGAGAGCACTGCTCGCGTTGTCTGCTCCGGCCAGGCGCCTCGAAGGCGTGGCATTGTGCTTGGCCGACGAGTGCTGGACTACTCTGGACGAGCCTCGGAGGGCTGGCTGGCCTGACCTCCGCCAGTTCCCCCACGCGGCCGCAATGGGCCCGATGGTCTGCGCGACCCGAGGCGTGGCCGCCTGGATGCTCTGCGCAATGTTGGGCAGGCTGATGGTCGAGGCTCCGTTCATGGCTCGTGTCCTCTCCTGATCCTCCATCTGGAGGTTGGCCTTGAGCCGGATAGCAGCGTCCTTGACCTCTTCGCCGTCGTATGCGTCGCTCTGGAGCGCCGTGATGATTTCTTGGAGGTCGCCGCGTCTCACAGCAAGCAATTCGCGCAGCCAGCTGATCTCGTCGTCGCGCTTGGAGATCTTGGACGCCGCGTCGGGATCGCAGCGGGAAACCAGCTGCTCCAACTCCTCAATCCTCTGTTCGCGGGCTTGAAGCTGCTCCTGGAGGACCATGATTGATTCCCGGAGAGCTTGAGGCGAGATCTTCTCCGGCATGCCGACCCTCCGAGGAGCTGCTGCCGTCGCGACAGCCGTGGAAGCGGCCATTGGGGCGGATGACTTGGCTGCCTGCGCTGCTGCTGCGGCGGCCGCTCTGGCAATGTCGAGCTTCTCTTCTAGATGCACGATGCGGTCCTGCAGGTGCGTCGTCGTCGAGGCCGACAGGCTAAGCCGCTCGAGCAGCAGCTGCTCCGACTTCTGGGCGTCCTCGACCGTCGTGCTGATCTGGCGCTCGTAACGAGTCTGCATGTCTTCTAGCTCGTTTTGGTGCTTGCGCTTCAAGTCTTCCAATTCCGCCTTCTTGACCGTCTCAGCCTCCTCGAGGAGCATCTCGTTCCGGGCCTTGCAAGTGTCGGCCTCGAGCTTGACGTTATCCAGCTCGGTGCGCATCTTTGCGTTTTGCTCCTCGAGCTCCTCGCGGATCATGTTGACCTGGTTGTTGGCAGCATCGATCTCCGTCTCCAGCGCGATGCGAGTCCGTCTGACCTCGCTGGCACCAGACTCCCTGGCCTCCTCAAACTCGCGCTGATAGCGCGACGCGGCTCGCTGCAGTTTGTCGTTTTCGGCCTTTAGTTGGACGAGCAAGCTCTCGAGACGCTTGCACTCGTTGACAGCCCGCATCCCGCTCCGCTCGTTGTCCTGAAGGCGTTCCATCTCGATCTCGAGACGCTCGCGCGTCTTGGCCTCGGCCTGGAGCTTGGCATCCAAGACTTCTTGTCTCGCAAGCATGGCCTGGTCCTTTCTGCTGCGCCGCGCGTTCTCTCCGGCGATATCGCGGGCAGCCTTGGCCATGTCCTCTTGCAGCGACATGAACTTGATCCGCCACGATTCCCGCAGTCGCTCGTTCTCCTCCAGTTGCGACGCCACGGCGGTCAGCGACCTCTGCAGTTGCTTGTTCTCCTGCTGAGTATGGGCAAGTTCGCCAGTCTTGTGCCGAGTGGCCTCGTCAGCCCGCTCGGCTTCACCTCGCCAGTGATTGTTGTCCTGCCGAACGACACGCAGATCGGCCTCGAGCGTGTTGACATGGTTGGTCATGTCACTCTGGGCTTGCGTAAAGTTGGCTTGGGCTGCCTCCAGGAGAGCCACGCGCTGGGTGGCTTTGCTGCCTTCTTGTTCCAGGGACTTGATCGTCTGCTCCCTCTCCTCGACCGCATCACGCAGCCGGTTCTCCTCTTCCGACGAGATCCTGAGCAGGCGCTGCACCTCAGACAGCCTGTCCTCGGCGGCGCGCCGCGTCTTGAGTTCCTCCTCGTTCTTGTTCTCCTGCTGTCGCAACCGCTCCTCCAGATCCGTCACACGCTGGTCGAAGACGCTACGGTTGATGATTTCCACCTCGACTCGCGTCTCGGCGGCCAGCAGCTTGCGATGAAGCTCGGCTGCTTCGTCTTGAGCGGCTCTTCGGTCGGCCATTTCTTTTTCCATCTTGAGCTGGTCCGAATACATCCGATCCTCGGACTGCGCAAGTTTGGCTTGCAGCTTTTCTAGCTTCATCAGAACCTGTTCGTCCATTGCACGGTCTTGGCCGTCGCCGTCTTCAGGCTCGCGCTGTCCTGTGAGGCTTTGCTTCTCAGTATGGGTGGCCAGCTGTTCCCGAATGGCCTCGAGCGCCTTCAGAACAGTCGAGTCTCCGCTGGCGGACACATCTCTGACGGCGTTGGGCTGGACGGTGAGCACCTCCGACACAGCAAGTCGAATCTGCTCCATGTCGAGCCGCATCTGCTCAGCCCTGCGATCCCTGCGTGGGCTCGTGGAACGACGGGGCACAGGCTCTTCGTCCTCGTCGTCGGCGTCGCTCTCGCGAATCTCAATTGACACGCTTCGCATGTCGCGGCGGGATGAAGGAGTGCGGCGTGCCTTGGAGGCCAGGGCATGCTGGATGAAATAGAGCGTCTTTTCCAAAGGCGCCAGCCTCGAAGCCAGCAAGCTGCCCACCACTTCGTTGACCCGTCCGTCGAAGAACTGGGCTCGCATCTCGAGCTTGTCGTGCTCGTCATCGGTAAAGGCAGCTTCCCAGTCACTAACGGGCTCGCTGCGCGGTTCCGAGGCCTCCAGCTCGTTGTCGAGATCAGGCGACTGTGAGCAGACCGGAGGATCGATGAATGGATCCTCCGGCTCCGTACTCGGGACATGCGGAAGTGCGTCGTACTGGCGAGGAGTGAGACTGGCTCCGTCTCTCGCGAGCCAATTCGCCGGGAGCTGAAGCTCATCCCCAGCCACATCGGGCTCCATCAACGCCGTAGGCGGTTGCCGGTGAGCCGGCTCGACGGATTTGTTGATTCCCATGGACGGGTCGTTCTCCAGGTGCTGCATGACGGCGTCAATTTCATCGAATGTCGGCTCAGCCTCCATGCCATTGTCAGTGGCGCGTCCAGCAGGCACGGGCTCTGTTTCGACGGATTTGATGATGGTCTCTTTCCCGATTTCTTGCGAGCCTGCGGGAGATGATGCCGCCGCAAAACGAGAGCCAGATAGGCCCTCGGCTTTAAGCGGCGACGAAGCGAAGCGAGATGCACCCAAGCCCTTCGGAGTCAGCTTGGGCCTGGGCTCCTGAGCAGGCTCATGATGCGCCGTCACGGATGAGGCAGAGTCCGTCGCCTCCGCTGCGTTGGCTGAAGTTTCTTCCGGTTGCTGCGCCACCATGGGAACGAAGGCTTTGGCAGTTGCTGATAGCGACTTGTTGTGGTCTGACTCGTGACCAAAGCCGGCCTGCTCAAAGCTCTGCGCCTCAAACTTGGTATCAAAGTCCAAAGGCAGCCAGTTGTTGACTTTGCCTTCGCCAACTGGAGAAGGCTGCGAGGTCGCGGCCGTATTGGCTTTGGTCTCGTTGTGGTCGGACAGGACGGCCGACGACATGGACGTATCGGCGGGAAGCATGTTGTCTCCCTCGGCGGCAGAGCCATCCTCGGCGCCGCTCTGTTCGTCCCTCGTAGCGTCGGGCTCAGGGATATTATCATCCGGCCGCTCAGCAAAGAGAGGCACGTCGTCTCTGCCAGGTGCGACACTCCTGGTTCGCTTGGTCCTGAGCTCCTCCTCAGGGCCGTCTCCAGAGTCCTGGTCGGTCGCATCAATCGACTTTTGGGCATTGGCCGACTTGGCGGACGATCTACTAGAGGGTCTGACAATTGGTATGGCCTTTGACTTCTTCACCGGCTTGACAATGTCACTGGCCTTGATGTCCAGGTTGCCGAAGATGGAGTCTCGCTTTTTGCCCTTGTCCCTGCCGGAACTGGTTGGAATGCTGACGACAGCCACCGACGCTGGCTGGAAGGGGGTAAAGGCGGGCGCATCGGGTCGGAACTTGGGCCCGAATGACGAGAAGTTGAAATCGCTCTGACCTGGCGAGAAGGACGGGGCCGTGGCATGGAACTTGCCAGACCCGCTGAAGTGCGAAGCAGAGCCCACCGACGGAGAGCCCGCAGTCGCTGGCTGGAAGGCTGTGGGCTGGAAGTTGCTGCTGGGAGCATTGAACGCAAAGGTGCTGGAAGGGTTGAACTTGAACTCCGGTGCCTCGACATTGAACTTGGACAGGGAAGGCTTGCTGCCGTGGCTCATCCTGCGGCTACTGCTGGTGACGGATGTAGAGTCCTGCCAGGGATTGCTGGTGGAAGACAGTTTGACGTTATGCTGGCCAAGGGCCGAGGCGAATTCAAAGTCCTTGACGGGGGTGTCGAGATCGCTCGGGTTGGTCTGGATCTCCTGCTCGTCGTCCTTTTGCGCTTCGTCGTCCTTGTGGGACTCTGGCACTTCACTCAACACATCCAATTTGCCGTCGCCCTCGTCCTCTGCACTCTCTTGGTTGCCGTCGAGGTCGCGGAAGAAATTCTGAGAGAGGGAGTGACCACGACTATGGGGCCGCGGGTGATGCAGGACCAGAGGCTGTTCCGGCTCGCTCGCAAAGTGCTGGGCCACGCCAAGGTTTGCAGGTGCGTTTTGACTGCGCAAGACATTGAGCGGCTCGATTTGGGCGACTGAACTCTGTTGCTGGGGTTGAGGGTTGTAGTCTTCATGCTCCAGCTGGTTGCGGAGCTGATCCTCCAGGTGATACTCGGCGTCGTCAATCTCGGCCTGAAGGCCGCCCGGGTTCAGCCTCCTGGGCTCTGGCGTCATAGAAGGGCTATTGCTCGTCGTCGCCTCTTCTTCAATCACCTCTTGCAGACGCGGGGAGGCCCTCGCCATCACATGCTGAGGCAGGTACTGCAGCGATTGGTGTCTCGAGTGCAGGTTGAAGGCAGGGCTACCGGTCTGCTGAACCCTATCAATCCCGTGCGGCGACTGAGGCGAGAGGATGCCGGCCAGGCTGGCAAGAGGGGAGTCGTTGCGGCCGAAGGCCGGGAGGGGCCCGATGGCGCCGTGCCATCCCTGAGGCGACAACTGCGGAAGTTGGAAGGGGGAAGCGCTCGGCGGCAGCGAGATGGACTGGCGAGTGTTGAACTTTGCTGGCGCTGCGGCAAAAGGAACCGGCGAAGCCACCAGGGGCAATCCGGGACTCTGGGATGCGGCAGCGAGCTGCCCGGGGAACGGGTATCCCGCCATACCGTGGTTGCTAGAAGCAGACGACGTTGGGATGGGGGGAGAAAAGGGCAGTGACGGATGCTGGGCAGATGGCTGCCGCGAGGGGTTCGAGGTTGGCGACGAGGCAGACTGGGGCTCGGGCACCTTTTCCGCAAAGGAGACGCCCAAGGCTCGAAGCTTGGCCTCTTGAAGCTCGTTCACATACTCCTTCCAGGCTGTAGTCGCGGCATCGTCAGTCCGAGGCTTGGTGCAGTGCGTGACGCGAGGCTCACCGTTGAGGTCCGGCAATGTCACCTGGAACCTCCTCTCGGCCCGGTCCCGAGCCACATCTTCGGCAGCAGGCCACTCTTGGCGGCTTTTGGAGTCGTCGGTGCCGAGCGGCTGGTATTCCTCGACCCAAAGGTCGAAGCCGTCGACGCTATAGCCCAGTTCCTGCCAGGACACGAACATGCGTTCGATCTCGTCCGCTCGCAAGGGCACTGGGCTTTTCCCCGCAAGGCCGCGCTCGTCGTCTCGTGGCAATAGGACCATGATGTTCTTGCCCTTCCACGGCACTCTCTTCTTAATGCGCGGTGTCAGCAGAGGGTCTTTGGGGGGGTGTTTTTGGGCGCCCTTGATGGGGGTGACGGGCAGCATGATTTGTGCCGCATTCTTGGTGGCGTCTTCCGCTTGGTCCGTGACGGCGGGAAGGACATAAGACGGGTCGGATGCTGGCGAAGAGTCCGATGCCAGCTCCGGGTTTCCCGGAGGTTCACTTGCGGCCATGCCCATGATGTCGGCTGCGCCGCGGGCGGTGGAAGTTGTCGGTTTCAACGTCTCGACACTGGACCGCCCGCGCGGACGTCGAGGGTGTGCCGATGTAAACGTCTCGTCGGCACGGTCAGGCCTCGGGGTGAGCGGATCGGCGTCGTCGAGCCAGCCGAGCTCAGAGCCGCTCAGCGAAGAGTGGTCGGTCTCGCTTCCCTCGCTGAACCAGTGCTTAGGTTCGGCGTTGACGATACCCGTGGTATGGGTCCGAATCCAATCCTCGGTCAAACCCCTAAATTGACGCCTGGCTCGGTTGGCAAGAACGGCGGCGGCGCCTTTGACTGACGACTGCGTCTCCGGCTGGGAAACGGGCTGTCCAACAGGCTGAGGACGCAGAAAGGGGGTATCGATATCGAGGTGGTGAATGGGCGAGTCGTCAGACGGTTCGCTGCTGAAGCTAGACCACCGATGGAGGTTGAGGTCAGACCTGGGATACGGGGAGCCCCAGCTGGCGGTGCCAAAGTCTCCCGTGCCGGGAGGGGGAGTGTCCAGTATCCGAGCCGCCCGTCCTGGGAGGGTCGGGGCAGGCAACGGGGGGAGGGCCGGAGAAGCCTCGATGTCGCCGTCGTCGTCCTGAGCAGTAGACGCGACCGACAGGGCGGGCGATGTCGAGGGCAGAGGTCGAAACGAGGGATGGCCAGGGCCGTCCTGTGCGCGAGCACTAGGACGCAGAGCCGGGGATGAGCTTTGCGGCGACGTCTTTGCTGCCGTCTGTTGGGAGGAACTTTTGGTCAGTCAATGTCGCCGCTGGCAGGGAGGAACGAGAACACACAAGGCGACTGACCAAACGAGATCAGCGCAGACGAAGAGCGGATCTCGCCTGCAGCTGAGTCTCTCTCCTCTCTGGTTGAGACGAAGGCCAGGGAGGGCCGCCTAGGAAGTGTCGGCGCGCGACGCGTTTTCCCGACTAGACAGCGTAAAGGGCGGGCCGTAAGCAGACGAGCGACGTGAGGCTTCGGCATCAGAGAGCGGCAGCCGGACACATCCGAGGCACAGAGGCGTGGCCAAAGGTGGTGATGTCCAAACAGCACGTTCGGTCCTTAAGCATGGACGGCTTCTCTTTTGGGGGGGCAGGCGGGCGAGGGGGCGAGCCTGTCAGACAGGTGGTGGAAAGGGTCCCTCGTCCCCTTCGAGCCTGGCTGCTTGGACGCCGAGTTGAAGTATGTACATGTGTACATGTGCGTGACCGGCCCGCTCTGCCAAAAGGGACGGCGCTAGAAGTAGGTGCCCCGTCCCCCGTTTGGTGGGCCATTTGGTGGGCAGCCACCCTGCGGATTGCCTTTCAGCGTTAAATGGGCACTGCAGTGACTGATGACGGCGACACAGCGAGCTCATGCGCTAAAGGCCTTGGATGGATGGACGGACTGCATCCCCCCGTTCAGTCACCGCCCGGTCCGAGCCAGGTTGATACGGGCTGCTGCTAATACTACAAAGTTAACCGGCACGGGTAGCGAGTGCCCTGATACAGGTAGGTAGGTAGGTAGGTAGGTAGGTAGGAGCACGGATTGACACGAGGACTTCTGTCCGAGCCATCCATCTTTCCATCCCTCCATCAACTGTCCAATTCATATCTTCTCCTTTCCATCCTACCTACTTACTAACTACCTACCTAGTAGTATTCGTCCCGCTTCTCGTCCCGTCATCGCGCCGCCTCCTGATACCCGCAGCAACACCCAATGCCTGCTGTTTATCATCCGTCCTGCCAAGGAAGAGCTGTTAGGTTTAATGATGGCCCGCTCCTTGACGTAGTGCCACGACGGCGATTATGTACTGTACATTGGAATGTCACCCAAGCGGCAGGCGGATTGCCTAGTTCAGGCCACGCTGATTCAAGAGGAACCTTGACAGCCACGCTTCATTGCCGCTATTGGCGGGTACCATCCCAGAGTGTGATCTGGCCGACAGACAGCTCGAGGTGGGGATACATGTAGTGGTACCTGACGCAATACTTTTTCTTGCTATTCGCACTCGCACCCAGCCAGCAATCGGTACGAGGGAATTCCATACGAGGACCTCTGCAGAAGATGAAAAGCTGGCAACAAGCCAGGCGGTAATTTATGTCGGCGGCTGGCTGTCTGCGTCGTCAGCTTCCGATTCGTCAATGGGCAGGTTGCCGCTCGTCCGCTGCTCTACTCCAGCCTGTCGGTTTTCGCCCTGTCCCCACGGTGCGTTCAAAACAAAAGGGAATGCGGCATTGCCACGCATGATTCTTCTCCGTAGCGCCCTGACCGGGGCCCTCCGCTGCCTTGGAGGACAAGGCAATGCCTCAAGGTCAAGGCCCTCTGGCTCTCCAGGTTCCTGACAATACATCTCGACTACACTGGTGCGCGCTTTTTACACGACGTGGAGAAAGCTCCGTGTCTCTGGGCGGGAAACGGGTGGGTGGATGGAGTGGATGCTTTGTTATTCCATACAATGTGTCGTTGTCAATAATAACAGAAGCGACAAGTGTCATGCAGTGAACATTGACAACAAGTAGAGGCAAAACTCGGCAAAACTCGCCATTGTTTCTATTGATTGTGCCCTTGGTTCCATTGAAGCCCCGTCCGTGTGTTCCCTAGCGGCGCTGCCATTTGCTGACCTCGCCCTGCCGCCTTGGTCTCCCACATCAAGCCTGAATTTAGTCTCACTTATCCAAGCAAGGGGTCTGTTCCGCCCATTCCAGCGCCATTGGCGGCCATGTTGTCGCACATATTCACCAGAAGGTTGAAACAATAACCACTAGTTATAAAGTGAGAGTCTATTGCTTGATATACCTATTCGTACGAATACAGACTTCCATATGGTGTCCCCCGCATAGATAGAAAGACTTGCTTCGCACCGAACGCGACGTGAGCCTTTAACAACGTATTATGCTACAGCTCAAGGATTTTCGTGACAGGTCTTTCTATCCCAACTAAAACCCCACGCTGGGCGACAAAGAAACTTGATATACGGAAGAATTCAGTCACCAAATA
This sequence comes from Ophiocordyceps unilateralis, assembly GCA_001272575.2. Classification (NCBI taxonomy): domain Eukaryota; kingdom Fungi; phylum Ascomycota; class Sordariomycetes; order Hypocreales; family Ophiocordycipitaceae; genus Ophiocordyceps; species Ophiocordyceps unilateralis. The sequence continues at coordinate 16,536 of LAZP02000276.1, read as the reverse complement.
ACATACTGTGTGCCGCTCCGCAACAAAAGAAAAAATCAGCAACGCAAAAGCAGAATCGGTAATGGTATTAGAAGGCTCTAGGTAGAGAATACTCGACGGCTCGCTATGCATTTTATCACTAGTTTTCGCGCTCGCAAGCGACCAGGCTTGGGCAACGACAAACTTTTCCGCTTGCTTCCTCACCTTCTCATTCTGCCACGCTGGCTTGCGACCTCTCTCCAATATTTTCTCCCGTGCTCCAAAGTCCCAAGGACCAGACCTCAAGCCCTAACCCAACGAGCTGGTATCGGGTCCGGAATGTGCTGACTGGAGAGGCCCAAAGCCTGCAACGCTTTCTCCAAAGCACTCGCCGTACCCGGGCTGGATGGGGCTATCAGAAATTCGACGATGCGTTGACCTGAGTCGGTTGGTGGTAGTTTTCCAGCGTCGACTGGAAAGGGCTACGCGGGCCACGGGCTGCTGCGCTTCCCCGGTCAGGCTTCTCGCCGCCGGTGACAGCCATGTCATAGTCCATGAGGCCGTCGCTTTCCTCCGACTTCTTCTTGCCCCACCACATTCGCCGACCCAAGAGGAACAAAGCCCCGAGGGCGATTGCGCCGCCAATGCCGACGACGACGCCGATGATGGTGTTGCGCGTCTTAGTGCTCATACTAGATTTCTCGGGAGTCGCGGTGCCGGCATTTAGACCGGGCGTCGTGGTGATTCTTGCTGTCGACGTCTGCTCCACCTTGGAGCCATCACTGTTGGTGATGGTGACGATTTCAATTGTGGTCATGACGGAAGGCGTCGGCGTAGGTGTGGGGGAACTGCGACTGCCCTCGTCTGTCTGGGTGGAGGTGGGCTGAGGCGTGGCAGCCGGACGTTCCACTCGACTCTCAGACGAGCTCGAGGGAGCCGGCGCCGGCGTCGAATCCGGCTTCCGTTCGGCGGTGGAGGAAGAAGACGGCGGATCCGGGTTTTGGGGCCTCGGCTGTCTGCTCGGCGTGGGCGCGGCCGAGGTAGACGGTTTGGGCAGCTCAGACGACTTCTCGGCCGAAGGGGAAGAAGAGGATTGCGAGTCGGATGGCGATGAGTTTGGGGTGACAGAGGTGGCTGCGCTGTCGGATTTGGCATCAGAAGCAGCCGGGATAGCGATGCTGGTAATGTCGTCGGTGCCGCTGATTTGCCTGACAAAGTTGTGCCGATGGCCGGACCTGTCGAGGCTCGCCCTGAGAGCGTGCGCCACGCAAAGCAGGGAGACGGCCGCCACCAGCAGATGGCAGAGTCGCAGAGAAAGCATGGTGGGGGATGTCGAAGGGACAGGCGCGACGCGCAGATGGAGGTGCCGGTTGAAACCAGGCTCGACAAGGATCGGTGAAGGCGTCGGATAGGAAACGGTGGCGTTGGCGTTGAAAGAGTGGAAATAGAATGCAGGAGATGGGAGAAGATGAAGCGAACGATAAACGTTAAAACGAAGGAGGTGAATAGAGCGAGAGGCGTCAGAAGAGGCAGGTGAGTGTATTCGTAGAGACGGTCGCAGAAGATGGGACAAATCCAGGGCAACAAAGGGGGGGGGGGGAGGGAATGGGATCACGAGACTCCGTCTGACGAAACAGATGGTTTTTTGTGGAGTCGACGCAGGGGCCTCTGGTACATGAATCACAATACTGTGCTTTGTGCGGTAACGTGCTGCTAAGCACAGTGCATTTAGTTTCATGGGACTAACGGTGCTGCCTCGCGGCGCTCACGCGGCCGTGGCTGGCAGTCTAGCACCTCGTTGCATTTCTCCGTACGGTACGAATAATATTCTGCTAAAAAAAGGCTGATACGAGTCTCTGAATCCGAGACTGGTGCTTCCACGCATGGCAGCTGTTAAGCCGACGGTACCAGGGCTTTGATTTCACAGTAGCTCGGCCTTTCGGGGTAAAAGCTGACGGCAGCATTACTCGCGCAGCCACCCAACCAGCTTCTCGGTCTGGGATGCTGCGCGCGGCTGCGGAGGGGGAGGGGGAGGAGGGGGAGGAAGAGGAGGAGGAGAAGCAGGAGGAGGAGGAGGAGGAGGAGAAGGAGAAGAAGAAGGAGGAGGAGGAGGAGGAGGAGGAAGCTGTTTGTTGCTCGTGGGCTTCGAATCAACACCGCTCTCGCTCAGCTCAGGGTCAGAGTGGTCACGCTCTGTGCCTGCGTCCTCGACAGAGACCACCCACCAGCAAGACACACGGCAGGTGAGAGAACACGAGACGAGCGCAGCGTATGTTGTATGCACAGCGTGCAGCGTGCAGCGTGCAGTTTGCAGGTACGGACGGATCTGCACCAGCGGCAGAATACGCAACGCAAATCAGCCGATCGGATCGGCAGCTTCGATTTTCATGCGCCGAAACGACCGGCCGATGCGACTATCGTCGTCCCGCAATCCCGTGTCGAGTTGGTGGGACCGCTACCGGTTGTGCCTGTTTGATCTTTGTTGATGTGCACGGTTGGGGTTGATTGACAAGTTGAAATGAGTCGCGAGAACGGTCGAGAACCAAAGAACGCAGCCTACCCGGGACCCGGCTTCGTGTGACGTGATCCCGTGCTTCGGGATGCGGGATTGCGGGATGCGGGCCACGGGGCCTGAAGAACAATGACCGCCGAGGAAGGTGTCGAGAAGGCCGGCAGCAGCTGATTGTCAAGAAGCCTCTGCACATGGCATCTCGTGAGAATGGATGCTTCGCTCGTCGTCACTCTACGACTCACGATGATGACCTTTTTCCGAGGCGAGGCGGGACTTCCGTCGAAGCATCCATCCCACCTCGACTCCCGTCCAAGAGAAAGTCTCGCAGACGAAGCTCGTGCCGTGCATCCCACCGTCTCTCTCAGGGCCCTCAATATCCGCGTGATTCCCCCCCAGACCAAGGCTGCATGGCCGGGACCGACAGTCCATCTCAGATGATCTGCGCTACAAGGGCACCAATCAACGACTGCCGGCCTGGTCACTCTGCCGCATGCAATAACACGCCGCGTCAACTCAACCTTATGGCAGCAGCAACGGAAGCACGACTAGTCGCTTCTGCCTGCTGGGCGGGTGTGGAAGTGAGCAAGGTGCGGTACAGATGGGGCAGGAATAAAAAAAGGGGGCCGAGGCCGCGGAAGCTCTCAGTCCTTGCACCGACTTCATCACTAATTGGAACAGCTCCCAACATATCTTTTTGAATCACTCCTCTCGGCTTCCAACACGACCCTCGCGTGGCCAGCCGCGGCAGTCATCCGTCTCGAATCGTCTACGCCACGCGTCTGAGACCCGGCCGAAGCGCGTGGTGGTGACTGTATATAGAGCCCGTGTCTCTTTGCTTTGACGGTGATGCCACTGGCGACCCACTCGGGCTCAAGATGAAGCTCTCGTCGACGCTGCTGGCCGCGCTGGCGATGGCCATGTCCCATGCCCTGAGCCTCGCCGGCCGGCCGGTCAAGGTCCTGGACGTCGACAAGCGCGCGCCTCTCCAGGACTTGGTCACTTGGGATGACCAGTCGCTGTTCATCCGCGGAGAGCGTGTCATGATGTACTCGGGCGAATTCCACCCCTTTCGCTTGCCTGTGCCGTCGCTATACCTCGACATATTCCAAAAGATAAGGGCCCTCGGCTTCAACCTGGTGTCCTTCTACGTCGATTGGGCTCTCCTCGAGGGCAAGCCGGGTGAATTTCGCGCCGATGGCATCTTTGATCTCGAGCCCTTCTTCGACGCGGCCAAGAAGGCGGGCATCTATCTCCTCGCCCGGCCGGGACCTTACATCAACGCCGAGGTTTCTGGCGGCGGCTTCCCCGGCTGGCTCCAGAGGATCAAGGGAATCTTGCGGACCGATGCCGGCGACTTTCTTAGCACGACGGACAAGTGAGCCGACTCGCGGCACTCTTGTTCGTGCATGTGCCGCTAACACACGTAACACCAGCTACATGGCTCACATCTGCGCCATCATTGCAAAGCACCAGATCACTCAGGGCGGACCAGTCGTCTTGTTCCAGCCGGAAAACGAGTATAGCTACGGCTATAGGATCCCGTTTCCCAACGGCAACTACATGCAGTACGTCATCGACCAGGCTCGCAAGGCCGGCATCGTCGTCCCCACCATCAACAATGATATTGGCCCCGGAGGCAACTATGCTCCCGGCACCGGCAGAGGCGCCATGGACATTTACGTCGGTAGCATCTTCTGCAACCGCCGGAGCAAGATGCTGACTCTCGACAGGGACACGACAACTATCCCCTGGGCTTCGACTGTGTCGGTCAAGACGTCCGAGCCACTCGCGGCTGAAAGATTGCTGATGGTAACGCAGGCGAACCCGTCCACTTGGCCTTCTGAAAAGTTCCCTACCAACTTCCATGAGCTGCACATGAAGCAAAGTCCCAACACACCCTTCTCCATCATCGAGGTGAGCGGGGTGGTGGGATCCACGCTGGCCGACGTCGGGCTTACTGTCTGGCTCAGTTCCAAGGTGGCTCCTATGATCCATGGGGCGGCACTGGCCTCGAGCAATGCTCCGCCCTCATCAACCACGAGTTCGAGCGCGTCTACTACAAGAACAACATGGCGGCCGGCGTGAGAATCTTCAACGTATACATGGTAAGGCGATCTGTCGTCGTCTAAGCTTCGCGCTGATGGGCCCAGATCTTCGGGGGGACCAACTGGGGCAACCTTGGACATCCAGGCGGCTACACCTCGTACGACTACGGCGCGGTAAGGGCCAACCCCCGGACCATGGACGCAGAAGCTCACTGATGGTCGTAGGCAATTCGGGAAAACGGAGTCATCGATCGCGAAAAGTACTCGGAGCTCAAGCTCGAGGCCGAGTTCCTCAGGGTCTCACCGGGATACCTCGTCACGACGCCCGGAAGCGCGACCCGAGGTGTCTACAGCGCCAACCAGGACATCACGGTCACGCCCCTCCTTTCCCAGGACGCGGGGAGTTTCTTCGTGGTGCGGCACACCAACTTTGCCAATACCGGGTCGACGACGTACACGCTGAGGCTGCCTACATCGGCCGGAACGCTGTCGATTCCTCAGAGCGGCGGCGAGCTGACGCTTCTCGGTCGGGACTCGAAGATGCTCGTAACCGACTACCCAGTCGGTGGTTACACTCTGCTGTACTCGACGGCCGAGGTCTTTACGTGGAAGAGGTTTGCCGACAGGACGGTGCTCGTCCTGTACGGCGGAGGTCCCGACGAGACCAACGAGTTTGCCGTGCACGGTGACGACGACCAACAGGTGACGCAGCTCGAGGGCAGCGGCGTCTCGCTAGATTCGTTGGCCGGAGTGGCTGTCGTCGTCAAGTGGAAAACATCGTCTGGTCGACAGGTCATCAAGATGGGCGACCTCGTCGTCCATCTTCTTGGTGAGTTGAAACCCTCACCCCCCCCCCCCCAAAAAAAAAAAAAAAAAAAAAAATAGGGTCTACCATGCCTATATAGGGAAAAAAAAAAAAAAAAAAAAAAAAAAAAAAAGAAAAGGTCTTCGGTTCAGCGTGCTGATGAGGGCAAAAAATGGAAAAAAAAAAACAAAAAACCATACAATAACATAAGACCGCAACTCGGCGTACAAGTACTGGGTGCCGGTGCTCCCCAGCAACGGCAGCGCCTACGGCAGCTCCGTCATGAACCCCGAGTCCCTCATCGTCAGCGGCGGCTATCTCGTACGGTCAGCAACCATCAGCGGCTCCGTGCTTTCCCTCAAGGCCGACTTCAACGCGTCTACGTCGCTCGAGATCATGGGCGTTCCCCCCGGCGTTTCGCAGCTCATCGTCAACGGCCGGCCAACGCGGTACAGCCTGTCTGCGTTGGGCGACTGGATGGCGGAACCGGATATCGGCATCCCCAAGATGGTGGTGCCGGATCTGCGCGCCCTGTCGTGGCGTCGGATCGACTCGCTGCCCGAGGTTCAGGCCGGCTACGACGATTCCGCCTGGCCGGTAGCCGACAAGAAGAAGTCGAGCAACACGGCCTTTCCGTCCAAGACGCCCGTGTCGTTGTACGGATCCGATTACGGTTTCCACACCGGCACCCTCGTCTTTCGCGGTCACTTCGTCGCCCGCGGCAACGAGTCTCGCCTCTTCCTCCGGACAGCGGGCGGAAGCGGCTTTGCGAGCTCGGTCTGGCTCGACGACACCTTCCTCGGCTCCTTTACGAATACCGAAGCGGCGGCGGAGGAGAACAACTCGACGTATCGGGTACCGTCTCTGGTCAGCGGTCGGCGTCACGTCTTGACCGTCGTCGTCGACAACATGGGCCTCAACGAGGTGGTCAACCCGGGCACGGAAACGATGAAGTCTCCGCGCGGAATCCTCGACTACGCCCTCTTGTCCGGAGACGCTTCCGCCAACGAGCCCTCCGTGACGGACATTTCTCCCTGGAAGCTGACGGGTAACCTCGGCGGGGAGGACTACGTCGACAAGTCCCGCGGCCCCCTCAACGAGGGAGGCCTCTTCTTCGAACGGCAGGCGTACCATGTCCCCCCCACCCCTTCATCATCATCATCATCATCATCATCATCATCATCATCATCCCCACTACTAGACCGCTTCACCTCTGCCTCCCCCTGGCAAGGCCTCGACCGGGCGGGAATCGCCTTTTACGCCGCCGAGCTGACGCTCAACTACCCGTCGGACAAGTACGACATACCCATCTCCTTTGTCTTTGACAATGTCTTTGACAATGTCTTGAACCGACACTCTGCCAAGAAGCAACACTTTCGTGCCACCCTCTTCGTCAACGGCTTTCAGTACGGCAAGTACGCCAGCAACATCGGCCCCCAGGCCGACTTTCCCGTTCCCGAGGGCATCCTCAACTACCGCGGTGCCAACTGGATCGGTCTCGCCGTCTGGGCCCTCGACGCGGGCGGCGCAAAGGTGCCCGGCTTTTGGCTCAAGGTTGGCACCGCCGTCGTGACGGGGAGGGAACCTGTCGAGGTCGTGAATGCGACGGCCTACGCCGAGCGCTTCGGTGCGTACTAGGCACGCAGTAGTTCCCCCTTTGCGAGTAGTTTTATTCAGCACCACGTATCGCAGTAATCCTACTCTCAACCTCCGCTGTGCCGTGTCCGTCCAAGCCTTGGAAGATGACATGGCAGTAAAAACTCATCAGAAACACGCCTCTTCGGAAACTCATGACAACGGCAAATTCATCCCCAACTGAATTGCCTAGAGGCTACCAGGGTATAGCTTTCTACATCTACCTGACAAAAAAAAGTGTTGAAGAAAGACAAGAAAGCCAAGACGACCAGGACGCTGCAACCCCAGTATGAACGTATGAACCATGCCCAACCGACGAGCCAGGCCCGAGCCACACGACCCAAGACACCATATATATCAGGCCAATCGGGCATCATGGCAAATGCAGCGTAGAGACAGACAGAGGAATGAAGGAGGGAGAAAAAAAAAACCAAATGAGAAAAGAAAGATAGTCAAAGTCTAAGTACGTGGGTGAGAAATTAAGTGACTTGCAAGAAAAGATACTGCCTCTTCCACATCTGACTCCATCTTTTATATGCTCCGAGGGAAGACTCCTGGACGATGTGCGCGGCTGATGGCACCGAAAAGCCGAACCGGTTTTTTTTTTAAGAAAAAGGAAACCCGACAAGGGCGTCTGGCTTCGGCATAAGAAATGCCATCAGCCCCAAATCGGCACGTTCCGGTAGGACGGGGAGTTGTAGCTGTGGAGGACACGGTACTGTTGTCCTTGATCATCATAATACTGTCGTAGGTGAGGCGGGCGGCAAGTGGCCGAAGGGCCGAGTCGACGTGGCTGCGGTTGTGCACTGACCGAGACCGTCTCCGAGTTTTTCGTCTGTGCCGGCATCCAGCGGTAGCGCCCGAGTGTCTCTCGGCGGCCCTCTTGCGCGTCTGACGTCGTCGACACGGCTTGCGAAGGCAGCAGATCACGAGCAGTCTTGACGGTGCGGGCGCTAGGTTGCGGAGGCACGGGAGGCAGCGGCCGCGTCCTAAACGAGGCCGTCATGTTCGGCAGCGACGCATGAGATGACAGGCTGTGACCCTCATTCTGATAAGCCGGTGGCTCGGCGGCTGCATCCGTCGTCGCCAGCGGCGATCTGCCGACTGGCGATTTCAGGGGCTTGGCCGGCGTTTTCGGGGGCTTGTCAGGCGTCTTCGGACCCGACCCAACAGGCTTGCGTCGAATGAGCATCCTGGGACTGAGGCTCGCCGCCGAGACTTTCGGGGGGCTGAACCGGGGGCTTTTGGCGGGCGGAGGAGGCGGCGTGGGCTCTCTTGGCAATTCAGCTTCGCACCACGTCTCGTTGTTGCCGTCATCGACGACGTTGCCCTCTTCCATATTGTCCCCCTCGAGTGGAAGGCTTTCCACACTCAGTATCGTCTGCAACGGCTGGTGACTCGGATCCAGACGAAAAAGGTCCTTCTTGGGCACGGTGGACATGTGCCCGATGCGAGTGTGGAGCTTCTCCCTGAGATTGACGGGCACGGCCGGTGCGCAATCCGGGACGGAATAAGACGGTAGGTAGACATCGGCGTTCGCCTGCTTCCTACCGCCGCTGAGGAGACGGAGAAGTCTGCCTTGCTTTTCTTGCTTGCGATCAGGCGAACCAAAGACGGTCTCCTGCACGGCCTCGGGATTTGCGACAAAGTCGGCGCCCGCAGGCCAACAAGTGCCGTCTTGGACGGGCGTTTGCCGATAGTCCGGCGGCAAAGACTTGAGGCTCTTGCTTGATCGGCTGGAAAGGCGGCGCATGACTTCCCTGGACATGGACGAGATGGCGCTTCGTGTCGACTGGCTGCCCTTCCATCGAGTTACGCGGCCAGGCTCCTCCATTATCACCTCGACGTCTTTGGGCGACGTGCATTGAGACGAGAGATTACTGCCCCCCCGAGCGTGTTGACCCGGAATGACGCCTTCGGATTGGATTGATGGGATCGAGAAGCTGGAACTGAAGCAGCTGTCTGACTTGGAGACGGTTCTCTGGGAGCTGTTCCTCGACGACGTCGACGCCGAAGCGAAGCCGCTATCAGACCTTGCTATGGAGTCGTCCTGATTGATAGCGGAGGGGCGTGCCTTGTCGCGAATCCCATGGGACTTGGCATGAGGATCGTCACGAACGTCCAAAACCTCGGGCGACGTGAACTCGACCTCGGCGGACCTCTTTTGCGAAATGGTCGTACCAGCCCGAGGGCTCAGCTGACGATCGATGACAGGGGAGCCAGGGAGACTTGGCATTGCCTTGCCCACGCCATGCCCAGCATGGTCCGTTGAGCTGGAATCGCGGGTGGATACTTCAGACGCCTCGACGGAGGCCACGGGACTGTTGGCGACAAGACGGTCCTTTGCTGTAGGGCTGGGAGGTTGCGCCAGGCGCCTCAAAGCCTCATCGTCGCTCTCCGCCGAAGGACTGGGCACGGGAGAGCCGTTGGTGATGCGCAAGGTGCCAAATTTGATGCCGCCAAGCTGCCTGTAGTTGGCCTCACAGGGGGTCACAGGGCGATGCTGAGATTCGAGCCCAGAGGATGAGGGCATCAGCGAGGTGAAGTCGGGGCGACGGTCCGAGTCGTAGCTGTCCTTGGCCTCTGCTATCGAAGGACCAACTTGGACGAAGGGCTTTGTCGACGAGGACGGACTATCTCTGACGGTGCGAGTGGCCACTCCAGGCGTGAGATATAGGGACCGCTGGCGGACGGGGATGAATGATGATCGTGCGGGGCTGCCCTGGCTCGACAGCTGACTGTCGGAATCTTGCGTCTGGGAAGAAGGATTGGATTCCAACGCCGACAGGGTCATGTGGATTGGGCACGAGTTTTGACGACGACGTAGTAAACTGGATTGAAGCGACTGTTGATGGGGGTCCATGACGATGGCCGGGTGCTGGTGTAAGTCCCTGGCGGGGTATCCATTGCTTTGAACACTGGAGGTTCGAGGTCAGCTCGCGCAATAGGGGTCAGCGCCAGGAGAATCGAACCTGCGAGACCGGACCAAAGAGCGGACGCCGGCTCCAGTCTGACAGACGACGGAATTGGCCCGGGAGAGGCGGCGCTTCAAAGACGACTTGGTTGAGGCATCAGGATCCGCGGCCGAGGTAACCAGCGGCTCTTGCAATTGGGCCAACTTGACACAGTCGATGGCTTCGAAACGCTGCCAGGAAAGGCGATGGGCGGCGGCGGCGCTAACGGGCGAGGACAAGTAGGAGTCCCAGGCGCCGTCATGTGAGGGAGAGGGCAAATTGAGATGCAAAAGGGGGCGCGAGGCGGCCAGATAACAATGTCGATATCGGGTGTCGGCCTCGCAGCAAGCGGCAAAGTCTGGTGGAGGGGTGAGATTGGTGGGCAAGTCGTATTGATGGTAAGGCACCCTCGACTTGTACAGCTTCTGAGGGGCCTTGGCGGGCGCCTCTGAAGAGAGCGTGTTGCCCATGGAGAGGCCGTCGTCGCAGAGAGGTGGCCGGGTCCACCTGGGAGGGAGCCCCGGGGGGGGCGGCGATTGCAGGGCTCCGCGTTTAGTCGGACATGGGCGCGTTTAGTTGGAGTGCTCGGACACGGGCATTCTGGTCGCTGGAACAGCGGGCGGACGGAGCCGAAACAAAAGCGAGTTGTCGAAGGCAAACAAAAGAGACGTAGCGGCCGTAGTATAGCAGACGAAGTACAGCAGAGGTAGTAGCAAGCAGTAGTAGTATAGCGAAGAGAGCAAGAAGATGGCAGCGATGAGAAGCAAGAGGAGACAAGATTCGATGAGGGCCCCGAGTAGTAGATGTAGGGAGGGAGAAAGAGAGAGAGTCGGAGATGGAGGCAACAGATGTCAGGTAGGAGGTACCTGGAGCGGAAGCAGATAGTGGAAGGGGCAACTGGTGAAAGCCGCGACTGGGAAGCTGCGACTGGAAGCAGGCCTGCGGCAAGTACACCTCCAGTCCAGTTGCAGTGCCTACCTACCTAGGTAGTCCACCTCCAGTCCACCTCCAGTCCACCGCGATACGTCGCGGGTCTGCCGGGAATGGCGAGGCAGGTGGGTATCGCCGTCCAGCCGTCCAGCCTTTCAACCTTTCAACCTTTCAGGCCACTGTCGGCCTCGAGTCAAACAGCGGAGGGCAGGCACGAGTCGATGTGCCTGTCTTGGGCTGTGCCTGCGGAGACGGGGCGGAGACGGGCAGGAACGACCGAGTAAGGCTAGGCCCAGCGGGGAAAAGGCAAAGGGAAAAGTGGGATGTGGGAGGTGGACGGTGGGAAATGGGAAGTGGGAAGTGGGTAAGGAAGCAGCTTGCCTCACAATGCGGCTTCGAGCTGAACCCGATCATATCCTTGAAATTTTTCCTACTCCTTCCCCTTGGCCTTGTCTCTCCCTCTGTTCCCTTTGCCGCGGCTGTTGGATGCGCCACAGCCAAAGAAGCTCCTCTTGATTCCCTTCGCCAACAGCTACATGGACGAATTGCATCGACAAATTCGCGCCCATCAATCGCACGGCAGATGCGAGCCCGCCCGTACAAGCCGGCGGCAAGTGGATCGTGGAGGGGGGGCTAATGCCGTGTTGCGGCTGAACTGGGCAAGGTCTTCCTCCTTCCTTGCATCCTCGTCGACGTCTTTTTTTTTTTTTCGCATCCGGACCAAGGCCGGCTTTGTTCTTTTACTTCCTCCGACTATGACGGCGACGAAACAATTGCAAACGGTCCTTCTCCACCGCTCGTTTGGAACCAAGAAACAGGCGGTGCTGTAATGGCGCAACGGCGTCGAGGCTTCACCCCGCACTCTTCTCGGCACTGTCTGATGAATGGACTCGGTAATGGTGATGGCTGTTGCTCTTCAGCCTTTGTATCCCGTAAAATCCAAGAAATCCCTCCCCCCTCGTGCTGCTGACGCCGAGCGCCTTGTACATATGTTGGCCTGAGAGATCGACAAGGCTGAACTTTATGACTGCAACCCTCGCTTTCACGTTCTGCTCCTTTCTTTTTCGGGCCAGAGCCGGTCCCGAGCCTGTCAGCTGGCCGCGACCACGCTTGCGGAAAGGTGCGAGACGCTACGGTTGGTGCTATTATCGGATCTTGCCCCCTCTCTTCCCCTTTGGTTTGTTCGTCGGCCCGGCTTTGCAGGCGCTGACTGCACCCCGAACAAGTCCTGCCCGGGCTTGAATGCGTGTTGCCGGATTGTAGAGCTTCTTCACGGCACGTGGTTCCATTCACTTTCATCCTCAAGCTTTCGGCAACCGGGCTGGGTAATGATGAGGTAGTGGCGTGTCTGTGCACTTGTTGCCTGTAACAAAGAAAAGGGGGGCGGATTGTTGCAAGCATTAGGAGGATTATGCCTGCGTCTCGAGACACGGAGGCTCCAACCCGAGTGAAAGCCAAGCCATCAGTGTCGTGATCCAAATTTGGCAGTGTCTAGGAGCTTAAGCCATGACACCCTACGGAGGGCAGAGGCGAGTTGGACGATGCATTGAACCATATCCCCTGGATGGGGTTGAGTGGCCTGGGTGAAGGAGAAGCGGAGCAGAGTCGAGTCGCTCCCTTGCACCCCCTTTCGGGTGATTAGTTGACTGGGACCCCCCCTGCTCAGGGTAACAGGACCCTGAAGCAGGAGGTGATTCGTTGCCGCGCCATATCTCAAGCATGTAGGCGACTAGTGGTACAGGATCCTGTCCGAAAGCCAGGAGAAACAGCCGGCCAAGGCGAGTTGAAGGACTGATGTGCAGGCGCGATAGCCGCTGCAGCTCGTCGGATCCGGACCCGCACCGGGGCGGGATCGGCGCCCCGCATCCGCACCCCGTTCCGTAGCGGGGCCCGGGGACGGATCTGCTTGGTTAAGCAACGGCCAGCCTCGTTGGGGAAGGAAATCATGATGATGTGAATGGGTTGACGCCGTAACATTTTTCGGTCAAGGCGGAGGCTGAGGGCTTCGCAGCAGGCGCAGGCGAGCGGCCGTAGCTCGAAGGTACTGTCTACCCAGATAGGAGGAGGTGAGAAGCTGGCCGGCACCAACAAGCGGCTGGCGCGTGGGCTGAGTCACAGGTACACTAAACCTAGCCCCCACGCTTCGTGAGGCTGACGAGGGCGGCCACCGGACAGTAAAAGGCGAAGACGACGGCTTGCTGACGCTCCCTCGGTGCTTCTCTTCCTCCTCGTCTCTCCCTTTTCTGCTTTGACTCTGGTGCCTACATCGCAAGTCTGACGGCCTGCCAGTCAGCGAACAAGACCAGCAGACGATGTGAAAGGAGGCAAAAGGGGAAAAGGGTGAAATTCCCTTGACATCATCGTCCATCATGGCGCTGTGCTGCGGCCTCTTCGTGCGTTTTCCCTCTTTGTCTACGGCTTCCATCTCTTCTCCTCCCGCTGACACATTTTTCGTTTCCATGATCCAGCATCGCTACCGCACAGGAAGCGCGTCGACCACACCCATGGCGCGACCTCGGGCCCGCACATTCTCCCTCTTCGGCAACTCGGACAATCCAGCGTCACGAATCCAACTGCGCAGCCTGGTCGGCGTCTCCATCCTGACCAAGGGCGGCGGCGGCGGCGACGGCGAAGCAAACGAGACGACGCCGGCTCCATTGAGTGCCGCCATGCTCGATGTCCTCCACGGCTTGTACGACCAGTTGTGCGGACCCGAGGATGGGGGCTGTTTGTCGCGCCATCGATTTGGTCGCTTTCTGACGGAGGTGCAGGCCGAGTCGGATGCTTTGGCTCCGTTGGATCGTGACAATTATAAGCGTGGCGAGTTTTTGTTTGTTTGGCTTGGTCGTTATGGTCTTGATGCGCTGGCTGAGCCTGGGGATAAGGATTTGTCTAAGCCCTTGACCAACTACTTCATCAACAGCAGCCATAACACCTATCTTGACGGTCATCAATGGGCCTCACGGAGCACACCTGAGGCGTATCGCGCTGTGCGTCGGGCCACTGTTCTTTTCTTTGTTTTCTCTACGGGCTTGTTTCCTCGCTGACATTCGTCTTTACCCTACCCCCCTTATTATCCAGGCCCTACTACGAGGCTGTCGCTGCATTGAAATCGATGTTTGGAATGGCGATGCCGGATCCTCCCGCGGGAGATCGAAATCGCCTCACGGTCACTCCTCGTCCGGGGCTCTGGCTTCCTCCGTCGGGGAAGGCCCCCCAACGGCGCCATGCCGCAGCTCGAGCTCCAACGATCGGACGCTCGTCGACGGAAACAACTCGCCGCGATCTAGCATCCAGCTGGCTACGGGCCCGCCGCGCGACTCGGCCGTCTTGCTCGACGTCTCGACTGCGGCTCGGCCGCGTCATCATCTTACTCTGCCGGCGGGCGAGCCCATTGTCACGCATGGCTGGACGCTGACGACGTATTGCGGCTTTCGCGACGTGTGTGAGGCCGTCAGGGACTCGGCTTTTGTGGACAATTCGCTTCCCATCATCATCAGCCTCGAAGTTCACGCCGACCTTGAGCAGCAGGAGGTCATGGTGAAGATAATGAAGGAGGTATGGGGGGATTTGCTCGTCAGCGAGCCCCTTGCAGGCTGTGATCCGAGGTTTCGCGTGCCTTCGCTCGACGCGCTGCGCAATAAGATTCTCGTCAAAGTCAAGCGCGCGCCGGCGAGCATCAAAGCGCCTCAGGACTCTGCCAGCTCACACTCAGACGACGGGTCCCTGTCAGACGACGACCGACCCGGCCCGTCTCGATGCCCGCGACCCGAGGTGCAGCCATCATCAGATAAAAAGGCCAAAGTGCCCATCTGTCAGAGCCTAGCCGAGCTGGCGGTCTACACGCGCAGCGAGCGATTCGAGAGCCTGGAGACGGCGCAGGCCAAGAAGCCGACACACATCTTCTCCATCAGCGAGAACCGGATTCTCGAGCTGTGGCAACGTCAGAGCCGGGACGTTTTCCAGCATAACAAGTACTACTTCATGAGAGCCTTTCCCGCCGGACGTCGCATCGACAGTTCCAATCCGGACCCCAGCCTCTTCTGGCGCAAGGGCGTACAGATGGTGGCCATGAACTGGCAGCATCTGGATGAGGGCATGATGCTCAATGAGGCCATGTTCGCCGGAGAGAAGGGCTGGGTCCTCAAGCCTCCGGGCTACCGTAGTGCAGAAAAGGCGGCTGACAGCCAGGAATCGGCCGCGCCGGGACGCACATTGGACCTCGAAATCACCGTCTTTGCCGGCCAGAACCTACCGACCAAGACGAGCGGCGACGATGCCGAGCATGCTCGTTCGGGGAGCACCATACGGCCCTTTGTCAAGGTCGAGCTGCACGTCGAGAAGACGACAGACTGTGGGACGGACGGGGCGGCGCCCGAGAGTCCACTCAAGCAACGGACCAAGACGCAGAAGACCAACCATCCCAGCTTCGGGCCTCTGGGCACGACACTCAAGTTTGTCAACATCCCCAAGGTGGTGGAGGAGTTGAGCTTTGTCCGGTGCGTTTTGTTTTTGTCCTTTGTTCCCATTCTCCGTACCCAGGCTAACAAGGTGTGGGCAAACGCAGACTCAAAGTCGAAGACGAATCAAGGTCCGGAATCGTCAGCTCGACGCTGCTCGCATGGGCCTGCCTCCGGCTCGACCGACTCCTTCCAGGATACAGGATCATCCGCCTCATGGACGCCGACAGCAATGAAGTCCACGGCGGCAAGCTGCTCGTTCGCATCTCCAAGGTGATGCGCTGAACGCTTGGGCTGTCCTTGGGGCGAAATGATTGATACCTTGTCCCTCCAGGTCAAAAGATGTCGTTATTGTCGACAAGAGCAATAAAAACTCAAAGAAACTTCAAACCCCATCGTCGTCATCTTTGAAAAAAAAAATCCCCTTCTTTCCCCCCCCCTCCCTCTTCCCCATGGCGGTGTGTGTGTGATTCTGTAAGAGGATAGAGGGGACAAAACAAAAAAAAAAGAAGCGAGCAGCTATCAGGGCAGGGCTAAACCTGAAGCAGTTTCGCGAGAGAAAAGGCCCGTCGAGAGTCGGTGCCGACCCTTTCCCCCATTGAGACAAGAATATCGGAACGCCGCCCGAAAATCATCGCAATCCGCATCGTCGATGGAGGGGGTGTTCGGTCCCACGACTTGAACGTCGTTGCTTCGCCTCGGAGGGGGGAGGGGTCTTGTGAAGCAAAAAACACACAGCTTTTGGGGTAGCCTAAGCGGCACTTTTTTTATTTATTTATTCATGTATGTAATTTTTTTTTGTTATTATCGTATTGCAGGCCAACTTACCTGCTTGTTCAACTGTCGTGTCTTCTTACATGGTTGTCGTGAATTTTTGGTCTTTAGGGGGGGGCTCTTCGCCTTGTTTGTCTCTCGCCCTAAGTCCATGTTCGTAAATATACCGAACCATCTCTATGAGCGAGGGGGTTTATTTCACTTCGCATTGGCGGCTTAATGGTTTTTTTTTTCCGACATCCTCGCCGTCTTCAGTTAAGCATCGGGTTCCCCCCGCCCCGATCGACAATGAGGGGGTTGTCGGTGCGTCAGCGACTAAGAAGGGGGAGGCGGGGGCGGGGGGGGTTTAGCAAAGTCTAAGAGGCAAAGCATAGAGGGGGAATAAAAAAAAAGGGACCAATGTTGAATAACGGCCAAAAAAAAAAAAGAAAGGAGAAAGGGCCTGTGGGGGGGGGGGGGGGGG